>OMNR01093993.1:0-11905 GCA_900303205.1 Mora moro
AAAAAAAGAAGGAATCGTAAAAAAATGCTGCTCGTCACATCTTCCAATACCCATGGCCTCTGCGCTGAAAGAGAGGGAAACATGACCGCCTTTATTGAACAACTGATAGATGAAGCAGGTAACGTAGTCACTAGAACAGAAGACATCTTAGAAACGGTGCACAATTATTAAGAAAAACTATTTAAAAACATAGAATGGTGTTGGAGCTAGAAGCAGGAGGAGGACAGGTGCGGTGTAACTGTCCATGATGGATCTGTCCACAATAACTGTCATGCCCTCCACCTCTGCTTCCTAGCAGTCTCCCCCTGTCTGTCTCTCGGTGTATTGTCTGCCTGTTGTGTTGCCTCCTGATCACCTGCTCTACCCACACCTGTTTCCTATCAGCCCATCATCACCACCTGCATATCTACCCCGGTTTCCCATCCACTCACTGCCAGATCGTCGTTGAACCCTACCGTCAGTTTCGCTCTTGGCTCTTTAGTGATCGCCAGCCAAAGTCTTCTTTGCTGCTTGATGACCTCCTTCTCGTCTGCCTCGTGTCTCCTCCCGTACCTGCCGCCCTGCCCTGCCTGCCGTTCCTGTTCGTCTACTGGTCTGTCGTCCGTCGTCTGTTCCCGTCCCTGTCTACACGTCTACCCTGCTCATCCGTCGGCCCTGTTCCTGAACCGGATTCCCTACCGGTCCGTTCCTGTCTGCCCCCCCACGGATCCTGCTTCCCCTCATCCTGCCTACCATTCGGCCCCTACTCCCAACTCCCCTTTACCCTCCAGACCTGGTCCCTGTGTTCCGCGCTTGGGTCTTGTACACGGTCGTAACAGAGAGGTGCTGGGGTGGTGGTGGTGTGCACTGACAGCTTGTGATCAGTTAATAGAAGATGTAATGAATGTTTCCCTCCACTGTCTTTGTTAAGTGTAAGGGCCCAAACACACCAAAGCGAGCGCTTAAATGTAAGCTGATCTCTTGCGTCCTTGTCTTAACACCAGAGGCATATTAAATCCCACACGGAGTCACTAATCTAGGCCATTGCTGAAATCAGTTGAAAAAGACGTGTCAAAAAACGGAGGCAGAATAAATAGACCCCACACAGAAAAGAAGGTGCTCCACTCCGCAATGCACTTCAGCTGTGCTTGAGGTGTGGAAGTGCTCAACATGGGGAAGTGGATGCGCTTTGCGCTTGCGCTCTGGGCTTGAGCTTTGGTGTTTGTCGGCAATAACAGCGGCTTCCTTAAGACAGTTGTAATGGTATCATCATCATCATTGCCTGTGTGGTTATATGTATACTGTTCAGTGCATTTCTTTGTTAGTAACTGTATACACATTTAATTAGTTCCTTTGGACATAAATGAAGAAGACGGAAAAAAAAAAGTTCTACAAATTACGTCTGAAGAAAATTGTGTTGTGTCGTGTTGTTGCAGTGAGAAACAGTCTGAAGGTGCTGGAGGACACAGTAGTGTTATGTACAAGATGTTGAATGTGAAGAGGAGGAAGAATAACGAAAGTGAATATAGTGCAGCTAATAATATATATAATATAGTCTCCAGCTAGTATTTCATTTCTTTACAAGTGTAGGATACCACATTTTGGCAATGAGGATGGCCATTTCTGTGCCTTTACCTGCACCGTTCATGCCTTGCCCAGGCGAACCGGCTATTTATTTCCTTACTAAAAATGAGAACTACATGCTAGTTATCGATGGTACCGGGGATAGCTGGCCCAAGGAAAGAAAGCGTGCAGTTTTTTCTCCATGCATTTCACACTGAAAGACAGACTATTTTACACTTTACCAGATACCGGTACTACCTACACTTATGCCGTGGACGGACTGAAAAAGCACTTTGTTAATGTGACAAATTTCGATTGATGTGTTTCTGGCCTCACTACGTGAGCTAGCTGCAGCATGTGAGTTTGGTGACATGGTGCTTCATGATCAACTGCTAGAGCGTGTTGCCAATATGTGCATACGAGACAGACTCTTGCTAGAACCTGACCTGACCGGCATAATCTAGGTCACTTGAATTGCAGACCGAGGCTGGACTACGGAATGCTCTCTCCAGTGCTGCTGCTGCCGCGGTGGTGAGAGCCATACAAAAGCAGCCAGTGGGAACGTATCGGATGTATCGCCAGTGGGAAAAGAGGAAACCTGCTTCGACGTCTGCCCCTGCCGCGGTCTAAACTTCTGGGAAGCGTCTCTCCAGCTATTGATGTGCAGGATAAAATCCTCTGTACTGTACAAGTGAATGTAACTGGACATTCTCATGATGTTGAGCTAATAGTAGATACAGGTTCATCCACTTCTGTTATGCCAGAGAGCACTTACCATACCCTCTTTCCTACATGTGACCTTGTTGAACCTACAGTGACTCTGCTCACATATTCAAGAGAGAAAATACCTGTTAAAGGTTGTATGCATGCCACATTAACTCATGATGGACATTCAACTACATGCTCATTCATACTGATTAAGTCAGGCACGGCTCTGCTAGAGCTAGATGTATTTGTGGCACTGCATATGTGAGAGGCAACAAAGTTGTTACTGTTACCGGCCCTAATGACACAACACCACAGACTGCACCAGAGACTCAGGCAGGAGATGCACAAAATACAACTCAAACCAGATGCTGTGCCAGTACAACAGGAACTGAGGAGGCTTCAGCTCTCTGTGAGGCAGAGACTGTGACTGATGGGCTCAAAGATCTACAGGAAAGTACCTGAAAAGTCCCACAACTGAAAGAATGTAACAAATTAACTTTCTCCGTACATTAATGTGCGAGATGAACTGGATGAACTGAACTGTAGATGACTGTAGATGACAACTGAACATGCACAAGTGGCTGAGTACAGTTTTACTGAGATTAAGGGACTGATAGCTGAGAGCCCTGCCCTAGCACTATACGACCCTGGCTTGCCTACTTATGTGACTACTGATGCCTCTGACAATGGACTGGGGGGTGTACTTTCCCAACTTCACCCAGATAACACAGAGAGGATCATAGCTTTTGCATCCAGGACACTTTCTCCTGCTGAAAGAAAGTATTCTGCGGTCAAACGTGAAGCACTTGCATGTTTTGGCAGTAGAAAGATGGAGATCCTATCTGTGGGGACCCTGCTCACATCCAAGGGTGGTTGTGCAGGACTGCAAATCGCAAGATGGTCAGCCCGATTGCTTTGCTTTACATATGATGATGTCATTTACCGTCCTGGGAAAGTAAATGTGACAACTGACTGCCTGTCCAGGCTTCCTCTGCCTACCACAGGAGATGCTGAAGAGGAACCAGACATGGTGGCTACTGTCTTTATGGATCCCTTGCATGCCATGTCCATGCCAGAGTTCACCGCCTGTGAGAGCTATCCTGAACTAACACAACTGCGACATCAGATACAGAAAGGCTGGCCAAAATGCAGAAAGAATTTAACAAATGAACTTTCTCCGTACATTAATGTGCAAGATGAACTGGATGAACTGAACTGTAGATGACTCACTCTTGTCATGAGAGGCTATGATAGCTTCATGTGTGTCATGTCAATACAATGACAAAATGGCAAAGACTGCATGTGCACCACTTACGCCAGCGGAGCTGCCAGATGGACCATGGGAAAAGGTGGCCATTGACGTAACAGGTCCCTTTGAGTGTGCCACATGGGACTGCCATTATGCCATCACTCTCACAGACCATTGAATTGAAACACGAAATTTCATGTTTCAATTCATAATGTAATGGTGACTTTAGTGATTAATGCTAGTTTTGCATACAGACGTTGGGCGTTGGATGGTAATTACCTGGTATAAGAGCCAATTCAATTATGGTTATTCAGTTAGTCATTTTGTTGATTCATGTTTCTTTCTGATACCAAGTTATTGACACTTGTTGCTATTACAGGATGTGGTTTTAAAAAATAGGCTTTATTTTACTGGTTTGCCTAAGAAGTAATTCCTTCAAGAAAAGGGGAATTGTTGTGTCGTGTTGTTGCAGTGAGAAACAGTCTGGGGGCGCTAGAGGACACAGTAGTGTTATGTACAAGATGTTGAAAGATGAAAGATGTGAAAAGGAGGAAGAATAAAGAAAGGGAAGCATAGTGCACGTCTCTCAGGCTAGTACTTAAAGTGTAGGATACCACAATTTGCAGGATTTTCTGATTCACACAGCGATGTTACCATTATCATCCATCCTTGTATCTCAGGGTAAACAGCAGGCTAACACCGCTCAGCTCTGGGCTGCTGTCAGCTGTGAAGTGGGTTCAGGGAGGGGGGATGTGGAGATAGAGGGTGTGTGGAGGTAACAGGGGATGGGAGGTGTTGAGGAATGGTGTGTAGCTCCACACATGGGTGATGGTTGGTAGGCGGGCTCCATAGCGTAAGCTCTGAGTGGTCAGGCCAGGGCCAGCTGGTTTTGTTAAGGGAATCGGCATGGCAACGCAGCAATGTGACGGCCCATGTCTAAAGGGGTATTTCAGGAGAATATTAGTTGGTATCAAATGACTGTCAGCTTAAACAGACACCTATCACAACAAGACAATTGCTGCTATGTGGTGGTGAGGAGTTTCAGTTGCATAGTTTAGTTTCCTTGAAAATATATGAAAAAACTAAACACATATGTGAAACAACAAGTACTGATACTGTAATGGTAACAACCAGTTTCCTTACTGAAGTGGACTTGAGACAAGCGGGGACACAAATGTGTTTTCCATTAAGGGCCGTCTCATGATTTTCAGCCAGACATGCCCAGCCCTCCATTGCAGTGTTGCTAGCGTCTCCCTCAGCAGATTGCATGCATGCACACAGCAGACACAGACACGTGCATGAACATAAGAGTCAAGAGTCATTTAAGGACACCACCTCGGATGACCGCTCTGTAGGAAGGTCTCAAATAACTTCAGATAGTAAAGGGTACATCATCGAAGAGGGAAAGACAGAGAGAGTGAGAGAAAGAGAGAGAGAGAGAGAGAGAGAGAGAGAGAGAGAGAGCAACAGCGACAACATAGAAAGAAAAAAAGAGGTATTGTAGGAAGTGAGAAAAGAGCAGAAAAAGTCCAAAAGACTCAGTCATTGTGACAAACTTTTCAGAGATGATGACACAGATAGCTATATCTCTTTATATACTCTCTTCTCTCTCTCTACATACATTTATTTTTGTCTCTCAGCCCCCCCCCCCTCTCTTTATCTCTGTCTTGATAATGATAAAAAAAAAAAAATCATTCTAATTTTTAAAGCACTTAACTAATCCGTAGAGGGGGAACTGTCATGGGCCCTATAAAAGCAAAATTACTTGTGATTCCCATGGCAGTGTTATTTCTGGTAGCATTTAATAGGTTATTACTGGGTGTCTGTCTGACAGCATGAACAAAACTCCAAAAGTCACTTCTGCTGCTTTCCTATCATCACCAAGGAATTGGATATAGATCAACAGTTTACCCCTAGCTTCCCTGATGAGGACAAAAAGGATACACTTGATATAAAAATACAACCACCAGCTTGCTCTGTATACAATGTAATCCTCTGCCTAAGGGCCACTGCAGCTGGTCAACTGTACTTTTTATTTTCATTGTACAAAGAAGGTTTACTTCTATGGTCAAGCATAAACATGTCATTATATCATTTTTTGCTCTTCAGTGTCCCTGCAGGCTTGGAGGGGATATCAATATAGTTAATCTCTGAGCACACCAGGTGACTGATTGAGGAAGCCACAGTCTTTATGTCTGGCTTGAACCAGGGCCTACTCAATGACCATGTTCCAATTGACTCACTTGTTCCCTATATAGTGAACACTATGTAGTACACTACTTAGGGAGTAAGTATATGAGGAATTCGGACACAAATGATGCACCGGAAACCCATTGGTTTGGCGTATATTGGTCGCATAAACAAGCAGACATGTTAGGTGTCACCCTGTGACAGCTCATTTGCAGAACCCATATTTGCTGGACACTCTCTGGATTAACCCCATGACGCTGTGCATTATAGAATAGTGTGGAAATAAGTGTGATGTAAGTTTCAGACTTAATTAATGGTGCATTATGGGTATTAAGTAATGCACCATGTGGGGAACCAGACTTGTACACTCACAGTTCAGACAACACTATAACATGGGGACACAATAGAAGTACACTATATAGGGGACAAGTGGACCAATTCAAACAGAGCCTTTGTTTAGTTACTATGTTTTATTTAAAACTGTTTTCATTTTGATGTATAACCATCCAACAAAAAGGAATAAAACAAGACTGATGTTATATTCTCTCTTTGTGTCTCAAATATAACCAGAGAATATATGATATCAGCTCCTTCATTTGATTTGTGTAGCGTTTATCATTTAAATTTTCCTCTCTTATCAATTGATTGTCATAATAATAAAGCATGCAAAGTTGCACACTGAAAAATATGAATTATAGATACTTGAACTAAAACATATTCTTCAATCCTAACACAATCCTAACACAAGTCTGGGCTCCACAACTGTTTCTGCAACCTCTCTTCTCTCTGTGTACAAATAACACAACTTTATACTTTCAAATTGTGTGCAGTGCATAGTCCAATTTTGCATGCATGTGATACGCCAATCCTTCCCATTAACTTCTGTGGAGAGCAGATGCGTCCAAATGCTAGAAATAACGCGGCCAGCGACCACGTTACGACTGTCAAGTTTCTATCTACCGAAACAAAACAAAACGGCATTCCTTTTATTCGCAGTAGAAAATTCAATATTTTAAGATAGTTTTAGCATTAAAATGGGTTTGATAACATTTCTAGTGAGAAATGTGCATACTGTTTCACGCACCAGTAGCCTCCCCAACACTGCAACCATCACACCAACTCTACTAACTCCAATTAAACATCACATTAATACATTAGAGTGGTTATTTTATACAAAATACTGTATCTGGTTTGGCAGAAGGATGCGTTTTCAATGCACAAGTAGGACAAATCCAATGCATGTGCTACTTTAAAAGCAATGTAATGCACTGACATTGCACAGAATCATAAGGTGATCTCATTTGATCTCAGTGCATATAAGGGTTGCTTGGCCACCTATCTTTAGGCATTACAATTTCAAGATCAGAAAATTCTTGCTGAACAAAGTCCTGTTTTTTACTTTTTTAATGTAAGTTGTAAGTTGTAAGCTGTAAGTCCATGACTAGAGGAAACCTGTGCGTAATATCTCGCCACCAGGAGTGATGTGTTTCAGGATGAAACAGCATGTCCTGTCCTGTGTTAGATTAGCAAGAGAAATGTGCAAGGTGTGCACAAATACCCACCACAGTCCTCGCTCATGTTGCTGAATGAGAGTATAAATGCAAAAGCAACGGTCTTGGGGAAACCAACAACAACAAATGATTCCGTTGATTTCATTGATCATCAAAGGCCAACTGGAGAAGCCAATGTGATTTAACAACGCGCAAAGATCTTCATCAGCAGAATAAAAAAGTCTGCTCTTCCCTTCCCACATGTAGCCAGTGTTGTTGTTCATCACTGGTGACCTTTGACGGACTCCAAAATTAATCCTGTGTACACACCTCTGCTTTCATATTTCAAAACATTGAAAGCTCGCCAACGC
Organism: Mora moro; assembly: GCA_900303205.1. Taxonomy (NCBI): domain Eukaryota; kingdom Metazoa; phylum Chordata; class Actinopteri; order Gadiformes; family Moridae; genus Mora; species Mora moro. The sequence continues at coordinate 7,551 of OMNR01093993.1, forward strand.
CGGTGCAGGGCTTAATCACTGAATCTAGGCCAGATTAGAATATTCATTAGCTCTGCTGTTTTTTAAATCCAACATGAAAGTTGCTTTATTCAAGACCAGGACTATGATTCGTGTTTATAATGAAGGAGAGATATGTTGAGGAATTTGATCTTAAGGCTTGTAAAAAAAATCAAAAAAAATCTGATTGACTCTAAAAAAATATATAATTTCAAGTCATTTGTGCCCAACAACCAAACATATATCTGAACAAACATACATCATGAAACACAGTCCTTACAAGGCCTCGTCATACAACAGAATGATTAAAGCCTGTTTGAAAGAAGTTAAACTGCAACAATGCGCTATACAGAATGCTTTCCAGTCCAGTGTGCTTATATATTTAGCTGTATGGCAACATGGATGAATGGCAATATGCCTGACAGGCACAGACAATGTTTCTGAATTATTAATCCCTGTTGGCTCTTTGAAATATTGAGTTCTCTGATCATCAGTTATTATAATACAATTCCATAAATGTATGTCAGTATTAAAAATGTGTGTACATGTAGGCTCCTTAAATGATAACTTGGGGATTTTTCAACCTGGACCCTATTTTCCCATAATTTTGGGTCTAAGTGACACAAATTTCTGAAATTGGTCCAGTATTGAGCGACAGCGCTTCAGCCATCAGCCACAAAATGCCAATGTAATGCAATGTAAACCTTTGGGGCAATAGCGCCGATCAATGTACATCCTCTAAAACTTTTGCCACTGACAGGCTCAGATGGCCGTAAGTCATAAGTGTCTGACAACATTACGGAAAGGATCCCTACAGAGAAATACAACTTTTTTCTTTACCTTTGATCCTTGATCCGGTCTGTTTGTTATTGTGTCTAACCAAGTCTCACTCCATGAGAAGTCTCGCGAGAGTTGAGTTGTTGCAGGAACGGTGGAAACGTGAGAGTCGGAGAGAGGAGTGCTGGCAAGAGTTTGTTGTGTTGGACAACAGAAAGCATAGCTTAGTGTTATCTAAAAGATTGGCTGAATATTTTGCTGATTTCGACAATGTGGATAAGGCTCTCGCGAGACTTCTCCTTGAGACTTGGTTAGACACAATAACAAACAGACCGGATCAAGCGAAAGGTAAAGAAATGATGGGGTGCTATTGCCCCAAAGGTTTACATTGCAGACGTTTAGTGGCTCATGGCTGCAGCGTTCCTGCTCAATACTCAATCCCTGTTATCCTTTAATGAGTACCTTTCAATGCACCACCACATGCTATCTTCCGCTAACAGAATGAGTTGTGTGGATAAGAGCTGTGGGAATACGTCCTGTAGTCCACCTCTAGTGTGTAATGGAGGACACAGGTCCGTCATTAAACACTTAAATGAGCATTCATAATGGAGAGCTAATGGTGTTGTCTGACACGTTATGTCTTGAGTGTTATGAGGTGAAACATTTAATAGCTCAGAAAAACGGATTGATTTACCAAACTAGTCCAACCATAACAGCGGCATAACAGCCCAGCAATAGTGAAACCGCAGACACAAGAGGACCATGGTAATGTTAATTCATGAAAGTAAAATCGGAATGCGATAAATCCTCTATATTTTGTTTTAACTGGTCATTTGAATGAAAAATGCTTTGTGAAATACTCATACTTTTATGTTATACATAGGATAATGCATTTATGAATTGCGTGTTGTTGAATAACTTTCTGTCGCTTTATTAATTTATTTTTTAAAAAGCTGTCAAATGTACAAATAGTAAAACAAAATTGTACATACATGTCCAACCCTCAATGATAACTCTCTCTCTCCCTCCTTCTCTAAATCTCAATGTCTCCTGTTCTCTATCCCCCCGCCTGTTTGTAGAAGAAGGAGAGCTCCTCTGGAGGCTGTCACAGCAGAGAAACACACTGACACACTGACCCACAACTCCTGGAGCAGAGCAGAGAAGAGAGGGCCATCTGGCAGCTGGCGCATGAATTATGAATTTGTTTATGTAAGAGAGAGAGAGCCAATTACTTGGGAGGATTCTTCCTGCCAGTGGTATGACATGAAGCTGGAAAGGAGGCTTGTTTCAGACATGTTGGGATTGTTGTTACCAATGGTTACTTCCATCGTGAAGGAAGACTTGGAGCAAGCCACACAAATATTGTTTCAGTCAGGATCATTTGATTCTGAACAGTCCAATGTTAACCCAACTGACAGGAGTGATGTCCATAAAATTCTTGTAAAACCACAAGAGACTTAGAAAACATAGGATAAATATATAACTCTCTAACAACTGTTACACAGTTGTTTTAACCACTTTGTCCTCAACCCTGAAGGAGACAAGAAGCAAGTGCTGCAAGAAACAAAGATCTCAGCAGATAAGCTGTCATCAGCATATTCTTTCTAAGCTCTACTAGAGCTGTTTAGTGGTATAGTATGGAATTCCCCTTATAGGTTCTGGTCTCAAGATTACCAAAAACACTTTCTTTCAATTCTCCAATACTTTAGACAGTAAAAGGCAGATCAGAGATGAGCCATTAGCCATTGCTGGTCCAGGGTGGACTTCTTAAGAAAAATGTGAAATGATATACTAATTATATATTATAATGTTTATAATGTAGCATATACTGTCAAAAATGTCTATGTCAATGGTTTATAATGTTATAATATATGTTATGTTATTTTGACATTTCTACTACTCATCATATATATACATATTTTTTGTATCTTCTGTAGTTTTATTCTTATTTTTATTTCTCTATAACATAATATCTTGTTGTTGCTGTCACACCCGGGTGTACTATCTTATGTTATCTTATTTTACAACGGAGGATCTGTCACACCCTACTCTACAGGTCCTCTCCAGACGTCCACAACTGCTCTGTAACCAGCAGCACTGGGGAGAGAGCCATCGGCCCCACATTAGAAATGTGGGCTTGGTTGGTTCCACATTAGAGATGTGGGCTTGGTTGGTTTCACATTAGAGATGTGGGTTTGGTTGGTTCCACATTAGATATGTGGGCTTGGTTCCACATTAGAGATGTGGGCTTGGTTGATTCCACATTAGAGATGTGGGCTTAGATCCACATTAGAGCTGTGGTCGTGGTCCCACATTCGAGATGTGGGTGTGGTTCCACATTAGAGATGTGGGCTTGGTCCCACATTACAGATGTGGGCTTGATTGGTTCCACATTAGATATGTGGCTTGGTTCCACACTAGAAATGTGGGCTTGGTTGGTTCCACATTAGAGATGTGGGCTTGGTTGGTTCCACATTAGTGATGTGGGCTTAGATCCACATTAGAGCTGTGGTCGTGGTCCCACATTCGAGATGTGGGTGTGGTTCCACATTAGAGATGTGGGCTTGGTCCCACATTACAGATGTGGGCTTGGTCCCACATTACAGATGTGGGCTTGGTTGGTTCCACATTAGAGATGTGTGCTTGGTTGGTTCCACATTAGATATGTGGGCTTGGTTCCACATTAGAGATGTGGGCTTGGTTGGTTCCACATTAGAGATGTGGGCTTGGTTGGTTCCACATTAGTGATGTGGGCTTAGATCCACATTAGAGATGTGGGCTTGGTCCCACATTAGAGATGTGGGCTTGATTGGTTCCACATTAGATATGTGGCTTGGTTCCACACTACAGATGTGGGCTTGGTTTGTTCCACATTAGATATGTGGGCTTGGTTCCACATTAGAGATGTGGGCTTGGTTGGTTCCACATTAGAGATGTGGGCTTAGATCCACATTAGAGATGTGGGCTTGGTCCCACATTAGAGATGTGGGCTTGATTGGTTCCACATTAGATATGTGGCTTGGTTCCACACTACAGATGTGGGCTTGGTTGGTTCCACATTAGAGATGTGGGCTTAGATCCACATTAGAGATGTGGGCTTGGTTGGTTCCACATTAGAGATGTGGGCTTGGTTGGTTCCACATTAGAGATGTGGGCTTGGTTCCACATTAGAGATGTGGGCTTGGTTGTTCCACATTAGAGATGTGGGCTTGGTTCCACATTAGAGATGTGGGCTTGGTTGGTTCCACATTAGAGATGTGGGCTTGGTTCCACATTAGAGATGTGGGCTTGGTTGATTCCACATTAGAGATGTGGGCTTAGATCCACATTAGAGATGTGGGCTTGGTCCCATATTAGAGATGTGGGCTTGGTTGGTTCCACATTAGATATGTGGCTTGGTTCCACACTACAGATGTGGGCTTGGTTGGTTCCACATTAGAGATGTGGGCTTGGTTGGTTCCACATTAGTGATGTGGGCTTAGATCCACATTAGAGATGTGTGCTTGGTCCCATATTAGAGATGTGGGCGTGGTCCCACATTAGAGATGTGGGCTTGGTTGGTTCCACATTAGAGATGTGGG
>OMNR01093999.1:0-10876 GCA_900303205.1 Mora moro
GGCACAGGTATTGAGAAGGGACCACTGGATTAAAGGGGTGGGCATACCGGGTAGTGGGGGGCTTTTAAGCAAATGTGTTTTATATATGGACAATGTCAACATTTTATGCACTGACATTTTATCTGTATATAGAACACTGGACCTGACTGACTGCTACGGACTGGCCTCTGGGTCCAAACTCAACAGAGGGAAGACCCAAGCCCTTTTTTATGGACCATGGACGAAAAATGAGAAGACACGACCGTGAAACAGACCGACCTAAAAATACTCTGGGTCAAATTTGACAGGGAGGGGACAGGCAATTAGGGAAAGTAAGGCAGAGACTGGGATACTAACAATAGAAGAGCTAACAATTCAGGGTCAGCTGTAGTGTCACTTCTCCCCCCCCACCCCTTTCTAACCATGTGCTTTGAATCTATCGTCGTCACGGCCATCCACCCGATGCCGCGACCCTTCCAATCTCCTCCACCCAACCATCTCAACCTACACCGGCCTTGACGTGAGAAGGGGACTCTGGAACTGCCAATCAGCAGTAAAGAAAATGGAGACCATTCTGGCCTACGCCACCCTCCAAGCTCTCCACTTCCTGGCTCTTACAGAGACCAGGATCATCCCAGACAACACGGCCACTCCAGCTGCCCTCTCCACTACCTACTCCTTCTCTCACACCCCACGACCCACTGGGAGAGGTGGAGGAACGGGTCTCCTCATCTCTCCTAAATGGTCATACCAGGCACTTCCCCTACAACATTTGACCAGATCTGCACTTGAATTCCATGCTGTGTCTTTCACCCTTCCCACCAGGCTCAACATTGCTGTGATCTACCAACCGGCGGGCCCTCTGAGGAACTTCTACGATGAGATGGATGCCCTCCTCAGCTGTTTTCCTGAAGATGGCACCCCACTTGTCGTTCTGGGTGACTTCAACATCCAGCCAGATCAACAATCACCTGAATTCATTAACTTTTTCACAACATTCGGCCTAACTCTCACCTCTTCTCCCTCCACACAGAGCTGGGAACCAACTCGACCTCGTTTTCACACGATCCTGTGTCACCTCTGCACTCTGTCACCCCCCTCCCTGTGTCTGACCACCATTTTGTCTCCTTCTCCCTCCCCCTTTAATCTCCAACCTCCCTTCCCCCTACTTCTCACACTGTCACCTCATGCAGTAACCTAAAGACTCTCTCTCCCTCCACTCTCTCTGCAACTGTTCTCTCCTTTCTACCACCTCTCACCCCTGTCGGCAGAAGATGCCTCCTCTACCCTCCCTCTCCTCCTCCCTTGACTCTCTCTGTCCACTCACTTCCAGACCGGCTCGAGCCTCTCCTCCACCTCCCTGGCTGTCCGAAGCTCTGCGGGCGCATAGAGCAGAGCTGCAGGCAGCCGAGAGAAAATGGAGGAAATCAGACTCGGCGGATGATCTTTCTCAAAACCATCACCTCCTCTCAGACTTCACCTCTTCTGTGGCAACAGCCAAATCTTCCTTCTACCATGCCAAGATTAACTCGTCTGCCTGAAAGAGGACATCACCTCCTCTTTCACCCCTACTACCACCCTCCCTCTTCCAACACCCCCCTCTGTCACCCTTACCCGCTTTGCCCCCCTCTCTTCTGAAGAAGTCAACAGGCTTGTTTCATCCAACCACCCCACTACCTGCCCACTTGACCCTATCCCCTCCTCCCTTCTCCTGGCACCACAGTGGTGGAATGAGCTACCCGCCGTCGTCAGGACGGCAGAGACGCTCTCCACCTTCCGCAAGAGACTCAAGACCCATCTGTTCAGAGTTCACCTGGACTCTGCATAACTTCCCCTTCTCTTGCACTAACTATTGTATTGTATTGACACTGTGATTGACACTTCTACCTGGCTTCTTGTGTTTTGCTCGTTGCACTTTTTATGCTTTGTTGCACTGTAAATTTTGCACTCTTGGTGCTTTTTATAATGCTCTTATGCAGGCATCCTGGCAGTGGGAATATTTTGCTATTAGCCCGCAATTTGGAATGCTGGAAGACCTGCTCTATTCATATCTTTATTTACCTCAGAAATATATTGCTGTCTCTTTCTAACAAATGTACTTGTAAGTCGCTTTGGATAAAAGCGTCTGCTAAATGCCCTAAATGTAAATGTATATGACAACTTTATATACGTTATACGACATTGTCCACAATGGCGATTTTAGCATTAATCATTTCCTCATAAAAATTCTGAGCAACACTCAGAAAGGAGGACTTGGTCACCTCATGCTCTGTGGGGTTAGGAAGATAAACTGCCTGTAGCGCTGGGTGTTGGCAATTTTCAGCATCATGTCCACGGAAATCCTGCGGTTCACCATGTCCTAAAAAAAACAAAACGAATTCAACACTAAATAATTTATATATACACATAAAAACCCAGGTGCCAAAACAGTCCCGGGCATAGAATCATAGCATCTTCCTTTGTATAGATTTGTATTTATATTTGTTCTACCAAAGGCCTCCAGCCAAAAGGTCTGCTAAAATCGATTCACAATATGACCTGGACGTTGTTACGGATCACATTCAAGTATCACATGTGACTCGTTACCATGTAGACGTCAAACTCGTCCAGGCAGCGGAAGGGTGCCTCGGTGATGGCCCAGAGGGAGAGGACAAAGCAGACAGTGGAGAAGGACCGCTCCCCTCCTGACAGAGACCGCATGTCACTCAGGTCGGCCTTGTCTCCTTCCCCCGGCTGCACCTACATATTAGGGGTGGGGAAAAAGTAGAAGAAAAAAAAAAAGTATAGTATCGCAATATTTTGCATGGAAATATTGTATCGTGACACGGACGCCAAGTATCGCTTTTTTGTCTTATTTAAATCAATTAGTTTTTCAGTTATGTATGCAAAATGTGTAAATATATATAATATCGTATTGTGACTCGAGTATCGTAATATCGTATCATGGGGCCTCTGGTGATTCCCACCCCTACTCTGTCTGTCTGTCTGTCTGTCTGTCTGTCTGTAGAGATAGCGATAGAGAGACAGAGAGAGAGAGAGAGAGCGAGACAGAGAGACAGAGACAGAGAGAGAGAGACAGAGAGACAGAGACAGAGAGAGAGACAGAGAGACAGAGAGAGAGACATGCTAGGTTCCATCACTGTGTTTTCCAGCAGTGGTGGTAGTTTAAAGGAATGGGCAAAAGAACAGTAGCTTTCTTACCGAGATGGAGAGGGTCTCTTCATTATGATCAAAGGTCATTCTACCAGTGTAGCCCCTCTGGGCCAGCAGACTATCGAAGTAGTATTTACATCGAGCAGACAGCAGCCTGGAGAGCAAGAGATTTAAGCAGAGCGCAATGGTGGATAATTTCTTTAGTTGTCTGTTTATGGTTGCAAGGCAAGCACAGTATTGTTATCTTATCTTAATATTATGCTGCCCGTTTTTCCAGCGGTATCTCCACCTAAAGTTTGAGGTTTCGACACCAAACCAACACTGAAATGTCGGGCCCAATCTGGTGCAGTGTATCAACAATCAGGAACAAGGGAGGAGTATATAGGAAGTTAGGGTCAGCTGGAATTGGGACTGCTACCAATAGAGGAGTACCAGCATCTAGTGACATCACAAGTGGGAGTGTCCACCCAGATGTGCGATGGATAGATCAGCCTACCAGCCTACCCAGTGGACTGTACCAACTGGTATGCGGATCTATCCATCATACATCTGGGTGGAGACTCCCATTAGAGGCTAGATTCTGACATGGCTTGTAATGGTTAATCAACACCACACCTGTGGTGTGTCTCAATTTGCGTACTAGCATACTTACACTTGCTATTTTGAGTGCATAAGTGCGTTCACATTGACAAGTATGGCAAAATGCAGTGCACTGTAAGTACCCGGATGGTGTACTCAAAACGGTCGAAAAGTTGAGTGTGGAATGATGGACACTTCTCACCTTCGACGGGCGCCATCTTGGCTACGTAGCAGAAGGGGAGGGGCCACCAGCCTCTCACAAACAAGGCAAAGTAACAGCACGTTTTTTTAATACGATTTAATTGAAATCAGTGAGTGCCTGGGTTTTCGCCCAAAAAATAACTTGAATAAAAAGAAGTGGTCAAATGTTGCGATCGTCATTTCCGATAAGTGCACAACGGCAGTGTTCGATTTGAGACAACACTACCCTGTCGAAATGAATGCATGACGCCAATAAGTACATAGAGTACACTGTGCACTACATAGAAGTGTACTAACGGCAGTACGCAGATTGAGACACAGCACTGGTGGTAAAATAGGGGTTAACCCCGTTAAGTTTAACAGGGTTAGATGTGCGTTCTATGGGTTAGTCGATGATCCATTTTGACACTTTGACACCTGCCACCCAGCGTGAAAATCTGCAAGACCGACAGAGACAGACTTTAAACTAACTGGTTGTAATAATAATGTTTTCAATGTTCTAGGGCTCTCCCCAGGATCTGTTTTCCATGGGGGCTCTCCCACAAGTTAGTTGCGGCCATAGAAATAAGAGGTTGCGGCAAGTGGGGGGGTTAATGGTTTTAATAAAGAAGGTATTAAGCAGCTATTTCAATGTTTAAACGAAGGCAAAAGGCACCAAAAAGCCACCCACAACAGCGCCTGTGTGTTTTCTGTTCAGATGAACAGCACTAGTCTTGCCGTGCAATTTCACCAAAACGTTCAAATGTGTACTCTCACACTATGGAAGCTGTGTGTCTTTAGGCTACACTGAAGCTCTGCCGTAACCGAGTCCATGCATCCACACAGCAATACTATGTGATATTGTAGTCTTGCGTTATTAAAATAACATTTGTTTTAACGAATTGAACTACTTTAGGGGACAGGGTTAAATATCAGTCCCGGTAGAAAAACAAAAACATCATCTTAATAAAAGGCTTCTTCTTATCAATAAATAGGCCTAATGCCATTTAATCAGCTTCAACACATGGGCCAAATATAGGACTAACATGTGTAGCCTCTTCAACCTGAATAAACCAGAAACGACGGTGTCCACACCGTTGCAACACTAGACCTCACCCCCCCCAAAGGGCAAACTGCAGTGCATCATCCACTCTGCAGAGAGGGTGATCGGCTGCAGCCTGACATCCCTCCAGGACCTGCACGCCACGGGGACCGAGGTGGCGAGCAGGGAAGCTTGTGGCCAACCCTTACTCTTATTATTGTAACCCCCCACTGACTTTTTTTATATTTGTTATTTTTGGTTACATTGGTGTTTATTCTAATCCTTCTGGTCATTGTCTGGATGCAGGTGACCTCTGACCTCGACCTTTGAGTGCAGTGGAGGAGCTTACCTCCTGAGTTCATTGTACGCCTTCAGGCGGTCTGTGATGATCTGGTTGAGGGTCTTGATGAAGCTGTTGAGACCCTTCATCTGCTGGGCCATGTTCTTATAGTTCTCAAAGGCCTCCTGGTACTGCCTAGGGGGAGAGAAGGGAGAGATGGTCGAGGGGGAAAAAAAATAGAGGCAGAAATGTTGGTTGGTTCCTTTAAAAACTTTGTACAGGAAGTCATTAACACGAAGTACAGGAAAACGGGGAAACTGTTTTTTAATCAGCCCAATTCCACTGGCATTATTTGAGCTAAAAACCTTTTACAATATTGTAAATGGGAAATGCCAATCATAACTGTTAATTATGCCAAATCTGACTAAATAATACTAACATAAATGATGCTAATTCAAAGGCAAATCAAAGCAATTCTATTGCAAATGGTTACTGTAGAAGTCTCAAATGTGAGGTTCTTTACCAATAATGAGACAATCCAAATACAGTGTTCTCTTTAGTAATGTTTTCATTCATATTCCAAAAATAGGACAGCCTTTTCAAATAACAAAGGCATAGGATGTTCAGTGGATGGCAGTCAAGGTGACACTGCATATATATATCTCAAGTGTAGGGATTAGTGGGTGCGTCAGAAGGCCCCCTACTTGACTATCTCTTCCCGGTTGCCCTGCTGGTCTTGCTGCGTGACGATCTTAAACTTGAGACGCGTCATTTCGCTGTCCAGACTCTTGGTCGTCCGCCGCACCTCAATGCGCTCTTCAGAAATCTCTGTTGCCTTGGCAACCGACGCCTGGCCAACAACGTGACACACAACTTAAGATATTGAGACAAGACGTCACAGACTATGTCTAGAAATACTTTTATATTGACTGGTATCTATGTGTGTACTGCTCGCCGTCTTACCGCCAGCTTCTGCTCCTGGCCCTCCAGGCTGGCCCTGAGGGCCTGGATGTTGTCCAGGTGGGTCTTACGCTTCTCCTCGTAGTGCTTCTTGTGGTGCTTGCACTTCATCAGCTCCTGATCGCTGTTACTCAGATCCTCCTGCAGGGCCGAGAGAGGAGTCACACACACGGTCAGACAATACATTTATTTTTTCTTTCTCTTTTTTAAAATTTGTATTCAAATGTATAGTGACTACATTATTGACATATGTTTGGATAAATGTAATAATGACGTATTGAGATAAGCTCTCAAATATGTCAAATTTGAAACTTTTGATGAAAACACGCAAGAGAGCTCATAGGCTTCATGCAGTTTAGTACATGGAAATATAACGAAAGCATATATAACCATGTCTTATGCCTTCATGACAAGTATTTCCTACCATGTTACCTTCATGGAGTCCGCCTCCTCAGCTATGGCACTGATCTTATCCTTGTGCTTCCTGTCCTGCTGCTCCGCCTCCTCGAAGGAGGTCCTGAGCTGGGCCACCTGTGCACGCGCCTCCTCACATTGAGCCTGTTTGGACGCTATCTTACCGATGATTTCCTGGAGATCCTCCTCCTGCAAGCGAAAAAAGAGAGATAAACAGATAGATATAGATTTACATATCTCTTATGAACAGCTCTAATGATCCCTCACAAGTGTTTGACTTGTCTTTTAGACAAACAGGGCTATCAGGGGTTCACCCGTGTAGGACACCTACCAGTGGCTTGAGGTCCTCCGACTGCGGCTCCTCCATGTTCTGCAGCTCCGTCAGCTCCACCTCCAGCTTCCTGGCCTTCCCCTGAAACACCACGGAGGAGAAGGAGAAGGAGAAGAAGAACAACAAATAAAAATAAATAAAAATAAATAAAAATTCTAACAAAAGGTTATTTATGGAGACATTTATCGTGAAAGAAAGGGCTTCGTTTTACTTGAGTTTTCTTCTGCTCCGCATGGGCTCTTCTCAGCAGGTCTTCGTTCTTCCTGATGTCCTCCTCCACCTTCTGCTTTCTCTGCTGATAGCGGCCCTCCTGCGCTGTCTGGTTCTCCATCGACTGCTGCAGGTGTCTGGAACATGAGAGATGGGAGCCAGGAGGAGACCATGGAAAGATGTGAGTTTGCATTCAACGCAGCCTGGTCCCCGAAAATGCATTTAGCAGTTCAAAAACTAATATTTAAAGAGTATTTAAAACCCCAAAAATGAACACAATAAATCATGGTCAACAAGTTGATGATTCTTCCAAACACAAACAAAAAGCACTGGTGGCACACCTGATCTCCTCCTCCACATCTCCGAAGAGGAAGTTGGCTCTGGACTGTTCAGCAGTCCACACTCGGTTGGTGTAGACCTGGTCTCCATCCGCGGAGAAGGCATGCATGCAGTTCTTTGGGGGATTCCCTCCTTGCATCACTTGGCGAGCCTCAGCACGATTCTACACACACCAGACACACCACATAAGGTTACCTTGACGACAAGATTATTTAACATTGGTCTGTGCTTGCTATGCACAGAGCACAACAGGATGTTACCTTGATTAACAGAACACTCTCGATTGCCCTCTGGTCGATGAGGCAGTTGGCCACAACAGGATCCTCGATTTCTAGAGACTGCAGCACTGATGGATAGGTAGGGTGGTTTACACCCCTGAAAGAAAACCCCAAATAAAATTTATAAATACATGATACAGTATCCTCCATGTTCTGTATGGGCGTGTCCACATGAAATGCGTAAATACATAATGATACAGAATCGTCCATGTTCAGATGTTCAAATTTGTAGTGATTATTTACTGCATTTCGCCAAACATGACTACACTACACTACCCATGGCGGTCGTACATCTACAGCTAGCTGAGTAGCCTTTACAGTCTAGGGTAGCTCGTAGCTGCCCTCTCACCCCAGCACCGCTGGTGGAAAAAAAGAAAACTCTGTCAAGGCTTGTGGCTTTTTAGTCACACTGAGCATTAGGGTTGGGCGATTTTCCAATAGAGCGATATATCGCAGTTGTATAAAATGATAATGTGTCCATATCAATACAGTCTCAAAATATGTCCCACGTTATAAATATAAATACAATTTCACACCTATTCAAATTTCTCCAACTGCCACTGATCTGGGGTCATGCATAATGTCTGCTGCTGTCATTTGAAGCTTGAGAATTGCATCTGAAGTCAGCCAATCAGTGGGATGTGCTATCTGACGTCAGCCAATCAGTGGGATGTGTTATCTGACGTCAGCCAATCAGTGGGATGTGCTTGAGCACGAGGCACGAGCCTATGATAGTGAAGGTGCTAAAATGGCAGCTAGTGCAATCACTGCGAGAAAAAGGGTTAGGGTTAGACCAATTTTAGAAATTGCTAAAAAAATATGATACCTTGTGTGGTTTGAATATCTAGATGCCCAAATAGAAGAAAAATATTGTTTTAGTCCATAGACTCCATAGAATTCTTTCAAAAATGTGGCACCAGCTGTCCATCATCAAAGTGGACGGGACTACCCAGCTCTATAGCGACATCTCATTACCCGTTGCATGACAAGCTCTCACCTCCTGCTGGTGTCGTGGACACGTTGCACGAATCGGCTGGTGATGATGCTGGGCCTCTGGCTGGAGGGGAAGGCTCGTGCCATCAGGCCCTGCAGCACCCTCTCGTCGTCGTGGTTGTCACAGGTGAAGGCCTGCAGCTGGCTCTTCAGGCAGACCTCCACAGCCAGGGCCATCTGGGGGTCCTTGATGGTGATACAGTATCCTGCACACAGAGGCAGAGGAGCATGTGAGAAAGAGCGAGGTAAGACGATGGTTAATCTTGCTGATTATTGTTCGAAGCGCTAGTTTGTATGAGGTCATTTTTGGCAGTGCCGAGGACTTGATCAAGACATCATTGCTAAGTAATGGCCAATTACAGACCACGCCGCTGCCTTATCCAATCACCACCTTCAAGCTTGGAGTTTACAAATCAAGCTGCATGTGGAGACGGCCACTTAAGGGGTAATCCTCATTTAATGTACAAGGTAAGATTGGGCTCTTTTCCGAGATCGGTATATCACAGTTGTATACAATTATGATGGTGTCCATATCAGTGACCGTCTTTAGTTCACCGCTACACATGGGGCTCATACCAGTGACCGTCTTTAGTTCACCGCTACACACGGGGCTCATACCAGTGACCGTCTTTAGTTCACCGCTACACACATGGGGCTCATACCAGTGACCGTCTTTAGTTCACCGCTACACGCGGGGCTCATACCAGTGACCGTCTTTAGTTCACCGCTACACGCGGGGCTCATACCAGTGACCGTCTTTAGTTCACCGCTACACGCGGGGCTCATACCAGTGACCGTCTTTAGTTCACCGCTACACGCGGGGCTCATACCAGTGACCGTCTTTAGTTCACCGCTACACGCGGGGCTCATACCAGTGACCGTCTTTAGTTCACCGCTACACGCGGGGCTCATACCAGTGACCGTCTTTAGTTCACCGCTACACGCGGGGCTCATACCAGTGACCGTCTTTAGTTCACCGCTACACGCGGGGCTCATACCAGTGACCGTCTTTAGTTCACCGCTACACGCGAGGCTCATACCAGTGACCGTCTTTAGTTCACCGCTACACACGGGGCTCATACCAGTGACCGTCTTTAGTTCACCGCGTCACATGGCTAATTCAGAGCTGCTATACATTTCACGTTATACAGCTTCTCAAACACAATGCATGTCGAATGCATTTTGGCGAATACATGAGGCTTTTGACTACTTAAATAGTCAAACGAATTTGTAGGGGAGTTTTAAGAAAAAAAAAACGGATATCACCCAAACCTAGTACAAAGCTAACGAGCGGCATCTATGAACAGCGTCTTAAAAAGCCCTTTTTACCCAGTGGGCCTCTGGGCCTCTCTTTGAACTGGCCGGCCCGGTGTGCTTCCTGGATGGCGTTGAGCAGCGCGGGCATGTGTTCGCCGAAGCGCCGCAGCCTGTTGGAGCTGCTTGCCTCCAGGGTCTGCAGGTTCCTGCTGTTGGCGTCGATGGACCTCTGGAGACTCCTCTGCTCGTTCCTTGAGATGGCGAGGAGAAAAAACATTGACATTTTAGGATTCATCTTTGACTTAACTGTGGTTTCTGTGGCACGGTCAGATGTTTTGAGATCACAATGTAGATGAGCAGAACAGGTAACATGTGGACGATATATGAATGCATAAAGCTATAGTGACCCAGCCAAAAGACATTGCAATATTAAAAGTGTAGGCCCACAATCCTCTTCCACGCAGTTAGCTCTAGCTATCAACTGTAAGTCGACGGTCTGGTGAGCCACCTAAGCTTGCCCAGTTCGTCCTTGGCACGGTTGGTGGACTGCTGGTACTGGTCCATCTGCTGGCCCAGCGTGGAGTCCTGGTGGCTCAGGTCCTCCAGCTCAGCCTGCAGCTGCTGCATGCGCCGCTCCTTGCCCTGGCTCTCTGCTCCAGTCGTCTGACTGATGCTAAACCCCAACAAGAAACACATGGGGGGGTTATGCGTTATGCATGAAGAGCACCAAAACGCAAAGATTGAAAATGAAAAATAACAATGAAAGTTTCAGTTTATGAAACAAACAACATTGGCAAAAAAACAACAATGGAAGTACCTTAACTTGAGCTCATCGATCCTTGAACACAGCTGGACCTTGTCCGACTCCAGGTCCCTCAAGC
>OMNR01094002.1:0-20241 GCA_900303205.1 Mora moro
GTGGTAACTTGTGGTTGATGTGCTCACTACTGGTCGTTGTGGTTACTAGTGGTTGCCCTAAATGTAGTGGTTGTCATGGTTACCGGTGGTTGTCATGGTTACCAGTGGCCGCCGTGGTTACGTACGGTTGTCATGTGGTCACCGTGGTTACGTGCGGTTGTCATGGGGTTGTCGTGGTTACGTGCGGTTGTCATGCAGTCGCCGTGGTTACTGGTGGTTGTCATGGTTACCGGTGGTGGTCATGGTTACCTGTCGGATGCCCAGGCGGTAGGCCATGATGCGGTCGACGGCCACCGGGTCCATCTGGGTCCACTGGAGCCGGAAGCCGAAGACCCGGAGCCGACTCTGCCACAGAGCCCCCGGGGTGTCGTAGTAGAACTCTGGGGGGTACGCCTTACCTGCACATATACAGTATATATACTACCATCATGTATACTACTATACTACTACTGTACTGTACGCCTTACCTGCACATATATATATACTACCATCATGTATACTACTATACTACTACTGTTGTCACGGTTCCAGCTCCGTTCCCAGGCTTTCCCGTTGTTTTCTCCTCCCCTGTCTGTTCTATGTTCGTTTTTCTATGTTGTCTCATGTATGCGTGGGTGTGGCTTCCTCTCCCGGTCCTGCCTCCCTTCCACACCTGTCTTCAATCTACTCGTCACCCCTCAGTATATCAACCCCTGATCTGCAACCACTTGTTGCCAGATTGTTAGTCATTACTCTCTCATGGTATCCCAGTGTTCCAAGTTTCTCCAGTTTCACCGTTGCCGACTCCTGCCTGTTCCCGACGACCTCTCCTGCCTAGACCCTCTTCTGTCTGCCGACGACCTCTCCTGCCTAGACCCTCTTCTGTCTGCCGACGACCTCTCCTGCCTAGACCCTCTTCTGGATTCCGACGACCTCTCCTGCCTTGCCCCCCTTCTGGATCTCGTCTGCCTCACCGGCCTGCCTCCGCTCCATCCCCACCTCTGCTTCCTCATTAAACCGCTTTTCCCTTACTCCCTTGTCGTAGTCTGCATTCTGGGTCCAACTAACAACCGCACCCCTGACAGAACAATCTGGCCTACCATGGACCCAGCGGATTACGACACCCTGAAGCAGGCCATCTCCCACCAAGGACAACGCTTGGGCCAGCACGAGCAGGCGCTGCAAGCGATCCTGGAGCAACTAAAGGACATTTCCTCAACTCTGTCTCCCCTCCGTTTGGGATCAACCGGTGCCGCAGATACCTCACCACCCCTAGCGGCTTTTCCCCCGGGTCCTCCTGCCTCCTCTTCCTCGGAACCACACATTCCACCCCCGGCCAAATATTCTGGCAACCCCAACACCTGAAGTTTTTAATCCAGTGTCAACTTTCGTTTAATGCCCAGCCGTCCCGCTATGGGGCCGAAGCCGCGAGGGTAGCTTTTATTGTCAATTTGTTGGAGGGACCCCCGCTTAGCCTGTACAATGCTCTCTATGAACAGGGCTCCCCCACAGTGCAGTCATTTGCAGCATTCGCTGCTGAGCTCAGGCGTGTGTTCGACTACCCCATATGGGGACAGCAGGCCGGGCAGCACCTCCTAAGACTGTGACAGGACAGGCTCAGCGTACGGGAATATGTTGGCAAATTCCGCCATTTAGCTCTAGAATCCGGCTGGAATGACAGCGCCCTGATTACAGCGTTCCAGAGTGGACTTAGTCGGGAGATAGGCAGGGAAGTGGCGCTTCGCAGAGACACGGGGACTTTAGACGAGGCTATCCAGCTCGCCATCAAGATCTCCGATCAAGCTGCACAGCGGCGAGGCCAGGCCCGCTCCCATGTTCGAAGCGGAGCCGATGCAACTAGCCCGGAGCCGCCTTTCCCCGGCGGAGCGCCGCCGGAGGATGGACTCGGGAGCCTGCCTCTACTGCGGCCAGATGGGCCATTTCCTGGCGGCCTGTCCTCTCCGGCCAAAAGGAAGAGGCTCATCAGTGACTGCCGGGTCCCTGAGGAGCCATGCCACTGCCCGTCCTCCGGCCCCACAGTCCGGTGTTCGTTTCGACGCCTCCCTCCTTTGGTCCACAGAGGCGCTTCCGGTGCTCGCGCTGGTGGACTCCGGGCCGATGCCAGTTTTATCGACTCTTCGTTGGTCTCCCAGGCCGGAATCCCCACCGAACCTCTCCCTTCCCCGCCCTGTCAATGCGTTGGACGGCAAACTCCTGGCCCGGATTACGCACCGCTCCGCACCCCTCACGCTGGTGCTGTCGGGTAACCACTGGGAACGCATCCAGCTCCACGCCATCTCCTCTCCCCACGCTCCGGTGGTGTTGGGTCGGCCCTGGTTGGAGCTCCACAACCCGCACATCGACTGGTCCTCTGGCTCTGTGATCAGTTGGAGTGTGTTTTGCCACTCCCACTGCCACTGTTCCTCCCGGGACCGGGAGGAACATGTGCAGCATGTCCGGTTGGTGCTCCGTCGGCTACTGGAGAACAAACTCTATGTCAAGGCTGAGAAATGTGAATTCCATGTTCCGTCTGTCAGCTTCCTAGGCTACATCATTGAGCGGGGGCAGGTGAAGACAGACCCGGCCAAGGTCCAGGCTGTGGCTGATTGGCCGACACCCTCCTCCCAGAAACTGCTTCGGAAATTCCTAGGGTTTGCCAACTTCTATCGGAGGTTCATCCGGGACTTCAGCAGGGTCGCAGCCCCGTTTACCCGGCTCACCTCCACCCTCTCCCCGTTCTCCTGGACCCCCGAGGCGGATGCAGCCTTCGCCCACCTCAAGCGTCTCTTCACCTCCGCACCGGTTCTGAGGCATCCGGACACCTCTAGCCAGTTCGTGGTGGAGGTGGATGCTTCCGACTCCGGTGTGGGGGCAGTTTTGTCCCAACGGTCCTCGGGGGACCAGAAGTTTCATCCCTGCGCTTTCTTCTCCCGGCGTCTCTCACCTGCGGAGCAAAACTACGACGTGGGGAACCGAGAGCTCCTGGCGGTGGTCCTGGCCTTGGAGGAGTGGAGGCACTGGTTGGAGGGGGCGGAGCAACCGTTTGTGGTCTGGACCGACCACAAAAACCTTTCGTACCTTCGCTCCGCTAAACGGCTCAACTCCCGGCAGGCACGGTGGGCTTTGTTCCTGGGGAGGTTCAACTTTTCCCTCACCTACCGTCCCGGCTCCCGCAACGTCAAGCCGGACGCGCTCTCCCGCCAGTGGGCCCCCGAGAGGTCCACTCCCGAGCCTGTGACTATCCTCCCTCCATCCTGCGTGGTGGGGGCGGCTGCTTGGGAGGTCGAGAGTCTCGTCCGGGAGGCCCAGCGCAACCACCCAGACCCAGGTAACGGCCCCGTTAACCGCCTATTTGTGCCCGACTCTGCTAGATCCCAGGTTCTCCAGTGGGGCCACTCTTCGAAGCTCACCTGCCACCCCGGCTTCGCCCGCACCCTGGCCTTCATCAGGCAGAGCTTCTGGTGGCCCTCCATTACCCCGGACACCCGAGCCTTCGTGTCCGCCTGCTCCGTCTGTGCCCGCAGCAAGTCCACGCCCTTTCAAGCGTCACTAGGCTACCAACCCCCCTTGTTTCCTGCTCAGGAGGAGGAAGTGGCGGTGCCATCTGTCCAGGTCCACCTCCAGCGCTGCCGCCGGATTTGGACGGCAGCTCGGGTGGCCCTCCTCCGCTCGGTGGCCCGTAACCAGTGCCTGGCAGACCGCCGCTAGTTTTTCGAAAACTGACAAGTAAAAACTGCCATTGAGTGTTCTAGAGTGCATCACTGGCTAAGCTAAAGCTAGCGTTGCCAGGCTAGCCAGCTGAGTCACCAGCTCTCTCTCGAAATCTGATCGCCCGTATGGCATATTGTATCATAGCATACTGCCAAATGTCTAGCTAGCTTTCACAATTAATAATAAAGCCTGTTATACATATCGTTATAATACATTTCATTAATGTATTCAATGTATAAATGTATATTCAATGTATCAATGTATAAACCTGCGAACCTCCGACCATACCCACAGGAAGTAGGGGCTGCAGCGCTCCCTGAGGAGGAGCTATTTTCATTTAAAATATAAAATTAAAAATTATTTTTATTTATTTATATAATATATTTCTCAAAATAATCTTATAATTTATTTGCCAATATTAAATCAGACATGAATATTGAGATGATGCCAATTACACTTGTTTATGTTTTGCTTATGCTTCAAGCTAGCTATGTCTCTATTTCTGACCTTGCATGAAGCGAAAAGAGGTCGCAGTGACACAAGAGAAGAAAGTGAGTTGAGCAACTTGAGTAGCAGCCTATTTGCCTTTAAACGCATGAATTCCTAATTTTTATTTTCAGGTTTGTTTTGTAAATAAATTATTTTAAAATCCCACTGTTAACATGTATGTTACACTCTGACTATGTTTGCTATTATGTTGCCAAATAATTGCCAGAAGTTGAACGATGTTCCACTCCCAAACATCTCTGCCCAAAGAGGAAGTAAACTAACCGCTGCTACCTATACTCACGTTATTTTCCCTTAACATACTGAATAAATATTATATTATTGTTCCGCCCATATTTTTCCTTTCATATTTTTTGTCTTTTATAAATTTGTTAAGAAAGTGAAATCATAAAATTTTCATGCCGTCTGTGCAGCCTTGTTTATTGACTGTGTCCATGGAAATGACGATGAACGCAGACATAGAGGCATGGTTTCCTTATGCAGAAAAGATCATCTGTTTACTTTTATGATGTTAACTACATCACTGCATAACTCAGAAATGTTCAGACAAGCTTCATATTTGGTTATTTATGATGCTATATCAAAGATGTTGCTACATTTTCTTTCAAACCTATTTGGTTTAGTTATAAAGGCACTTTGAGCTGAGCTGTTTTGCAGGCTGTGATGTACAGGAGTAGCGGCAGCTCTGCATAGGAGTGAGTGTTCTGTCACACACCATACTTCTTGCCTTGTTTTCGTGTGCTCTCTCACACAGTGGTATGGACGTTTTGGCTGCGCTGGCTGCCTGCTCCAAATGCCATGAAGAACACTCACGCTTGCGTGATCAATTTATTTTTACAAAATTCAGAATTTAATATTTTAGAAAACAGAACAGGGGCAATAGTTTAGAAACAAATATTTGTCCATACTATTTTCTTTTTTCTATAGTTATCCAGACCTGGAAATTACTAAAATCAAATTCCATACTGTGTAGGAACTAATTGTCAGCAGCAATTATTCATTAATTAATACCCCCCACCCCACACACACCCCCTGTTGAAAATATCTTCCTGCGGCTTTGACTCCGACGCAGTATTTAGCCGCCGCAGACGCTGCCATTATGGGGCGGGTGTTAAGCCCTCCACACCAAAGCTCTTATATAGCTCTATATATATTATTGTTATTATAGTGTGTAGCGTTTCCTGCCAAATTACTGGTGTAGTGATGAAAAACAAGTTAAGTTACCTCTAATGATGAAAAATGGTTAGGGACCATGTTTTGTGTTTAAAAATAACACGCCATTTTGTCATTTCTCAGATGCTTGTATCCAGAGTGAAGAGAGTGAATACAGGCAACGGTCATGAAGGTAGCAGCTGGGGGGTTAAGCATCTTGGTGAAGGATGCCTACAGGTAGGCTGAGGACATTGGGGATCGAACCCAGTACCTTTAGGCTGGGAATGACAAGTTGCTTGACTATTTTCCCCCACATGATATATCCCACATGTCCAGAACTATACGTACGTACATACATTTTTTCCCCCGTCATCCACAGGAATGAGGGTATTTTGTCCCTCAAGCTGAAAGACCGTAGGAGGAGATGCTACAGAAGGGGGTAATAATAACAATAACTAATAACAGAGCTGGATCCAGTGTTGATCCCTGCTCCTTGACACCAGTCAGCCTGACAGACCGACATATCCAGCCAGTGGAGAGCAGAGTAGGTCAAAGAGTACACAAAGATCTGGCAACCGCTACGCGTGTGATGGTGGGGATTTTGGTGGCTCAAACTGTCCTACTGCCATGCCATTGATAGTGGGGGATAACTACTAGCCCCTTTAAAGTCTCCACTGTTATGATCCCCGAGTACCGTTCAGCTTTTCTCTGGGTGATTTCTGGCACCCAGCGATATCGTTCAGTTTTACAGCTACCCCAAGTTCTATTTTTTTTTTAACAGCTATACCAAGAGTTCATTAGCTAATAGAGCATTTGGGCAACCCTGCGTTTTAATTTCAACCACCTCAACAATGGATATTGACAAATGCCCTGTCTCTATGACGGGCCAAAGAAAAGAGTGGCTTTAATTTATGGTACACAAATGGGTGGATCAGGGCCTGGATTGCAGTCATCTATAATGTGTTGAGTGGTCAGAAATTTGAACATTTCTTATCATTAGCACCATTAAAAAAACACCAACCATATTGGCTTGAGTGTCTTGTTTTCTATGGGGAAACAAATGCAATTGTCTTATGAAGTCTTACGAAGCCATGTTGCTGTTTGTATGCTGTGTTGAAGCTGCTTTGGTTCTCACCATGAATGGGAAGTTTGAAGTTAAGTTAATCAGCTGTATATGGTGATACATCACCCTGTGGTAGGAGTGCAATTATTAAATTACATTTTATAATTGCTATATTATATATAATATTGTGGTGGGGCATTAAGGTACATAATTCACTGTGTAGATAGTGTCCCCCACGGACCAATTAGTGTGTGGTACCTGGTTCCGGTTTCCAGGGTGGTGAGGACCCCGCGTGTGATTAGCAAGGATGTAGTTCATTCCTCTGTTTTGTGATTCCCAAAAATTGAAAGTAAAGTGTGGAGTTCATTACTAAACACCCCGCCTCTGACTCCCGTTCTTCAGCTCTACAATATATAATAATATTCCCCTAATATGCCCCTTAAAATATGAGGTTTGAAACAGAAGAGAAAGGAAAACTACTTTTAGTCTGAAACCTTACTTTATATTTGCATATACTTCAATATAATGACCCTCAGTTAGAATGTTTAGAATGGTATTTTGAATTGCTAAGCATATGGTGATATATTATCCATAAACTACAAAATTCCACATGATTATCGTGATAATATGTTAGATAATACATGTTCAATTTAGCTGCTTGCAATGTAACCAATAGCAGCCATAATATGGATTATGGCTAACATGTATTAACATGTTACCATGTTAACATGTAACATGTACGTTTTGTTGTGTAAACAATATATGAGACTATAGTAGCAGTAGAGTGTGGGCACTAAATATTGGTTAACATCACAAAATCATAAACAAGACGCATAAAAGAAAACAAAAACAAAATACAGTTTTAGGAATAAAGAAAAGGAAATTCAAACAAATAGGGGTAATACCAGGAGTTACCAGAGGTGTACCTAATACTGTAAGTGTGTACAGGTGTGTGCAGCTGTGGCTGTAAAGTCTAGGGGGTGCTGGGAAAACATAATTGTTATTGCCCGATCATGAGATAATGAGATTTATCATGACTAAGGAGAAAAGGGTGGGAGATCGGCACCAAAGGAAGGAAACAAATGTGGTCCCTAACCTAACCTATTAACGTATTTCTGAACTAACTGAAAAACACAAGATGTGGTACGTCCCCCAACTAACTAGTGTGTATAGACAAAAGGTTATCTACGTGTACTATGTAAACCCATGGGCAGCTCTTACCTATTCCACTTTTCTCCTGGGCAAATTAAACGTAAATAATACTGTATCGGTATAAACCGCCAAAATGGCATCAAAGACGAAACGTTTAACAAACACGGCACGGCTGCTGACAAAACAGGTTGAACTCGGGAGTGACGCTACTGCAGGGTTTTCAAAGGTAGCGGGTCAGCTTCTGATTGGACGACGGAGACAGGAGAACAACGATGAGTGACGTGCAGAACGACCAATAGCATCACCAGGACCTGGTATAGCGTAGCGGGAGAGAGAGAGAGAAAGAGAGAGAGGGGGGCGGGGGAAGGAAACAAACCAACAGGACAGGAGACACCACATACAACCCAACAATGTCCGTAACAATAGGTATTATGCAAACCCTGCTGATAGGGGTAGGGCCTGAGATATAGCAAGCAGGCCGAGTGTTGTTAAGAGTACCAACTCTAGGGCACCACACAACCCAATTCAGACGGCAATAAAATAAACAAGGGGAAAACGGTGACTGCACAATCCACTTTGTTCTTGTATCTACAAGGCATAGCTATAATATTATCTTTCTGTTATACAATAGAAACCAAGCACCTACAAATCAGGTGAGGTGTCATATATACCTGCATATAGGCCTGGCTGTCTTTAACACCATCTTGGGTAGACCAGATGATAGACTTCAGCATACAGCACTGAAAGGCATGGAAGTCATTATTAGTACTGGGCATTTGACACTACAATAACACAACATATATTCAAGGTTTACCTTCACTACTGATGCTATAATCACAATCACAGTGTGTCCCGATGGACAGACAAGATGGACGATGCATTAAGGACGCACACTCCTACAATACACATACAATGCAATCTTCCATTCGTGGAAGTGGAAAAGAATAAGGCTTCGTAAGGTTGTTAACTATGCAACAGTCTGTGCATGGCTTGAAAGATGCATCTGATTTCCTGACTAACACACAAGGTGAAGCCCAACTGGAACCAGAAGGTTGAGCAATATCATTATCCAACATATACTTTACTTCTGCGTCTAAATGCTTACGCTTGTCAGGTGAAACTATAGAAGCGGCGCCTTATGGGTTGGGCATCTCCAATATCAACATCATGGTCAATTAGATGAGTACGTGAGGGCGTTTCAGAGAACAACACAGGATAACTTTCAAAAAGGTCAACCATCTCAGTATGTTTTGCGCAGTCCAAATGACCGAGAAGTGAATCCAAATTTGCCAAAGTTTCCCCACCACACTAAGAAAACAAAACAAACTGACTGCTCCATTAATGAGAGCGGCCACTAAATCGAACAGTAAACTAAATAAAGCTGTCCCTACCGAATCAATGCACCAACACAAACACTTAGCTATGCAGACAACAACCAATGGGGACAGCAAACTCCTCCACCAAACCAAAACTCCAGGAAAACAAAATCCAATCATGTGTGGTACTCCCAACTAAATGAAATCATTTCACAAATCAATACAATTCTGGTCAGCCTAACAACCAAACCAGAGTACACCCGAAAAAAACATTTGGCAAACTTAATTTTACCAAAACTAAATAAGCTATAAAACACAGGCAACTCATTTTGACGAGCCCCCACTTTGTCACAACAAAAAGGGTCTACACATGATCAAGGGTTAAAGTAACTTAAAGCATAAACAATATAAGAATGCAAGGTGAAGTCTGTATAGTCAGTAGTGTGTGTAGTGCATGGATGAACAGAATGTGTGTTGAGGAATGTTGTATGATGTGAACAAAACAAAGAGGAACAAAAGCATACGCCAACCTGCCTGTGGGAGAAGAGACCTAAAATGGCTGATGGGGTTCACCATATAAAGCCTGTAGGCCACACCTGCACAGGTGAACCATATTTGCCAAGACCCTCCCAGCCCAGCCCACAGTGGCTCCCTGAACCAGCCAACAGGGAAACCAGCTGACAGAGAGAGAGGGTCGTGAAACTAGTCAGACAAATATTTTCTATTGTCTGGTTATATACCAGGCCTATTCAACTGGCGGCCCACGGACCATACCCGGATCTGGCCCACAAATTATTTATTAGAACATTAACTATCAGAATCAAATTTCCCCCAAAAAAACTGTTTCTGAGCAACAATGCGAGCCAGTTCAATTTCCTCCAATAGGAAACCGGTTTATCCGCCCCTAGGATTCAACGAGGACTGGACTGTGGAATATTAATGTTTGATCTGTAACGAGGCTATCGCAGTAACAAAAGAATACAATCTGAGAAGGCACTGTGTCACGTATAAGTCAAACTTCAATGGAACATATCCGATGGGTTCAGATGCTCGTCGAATCAAAGAGCCTCTCTTTGAATTTCCAATTGAGGGGAGCTATAATGGCCCTGTCCTGTTTGGAACAAGAGGGAAGTGCCATAGCCTCCCTCAGTGTTGCATGGATTCTTGGTAAAAAATGAGAAAAAAAAAGAAACCTTCACAGATTCTGAGACAGTGAAAGCATGCTAGCAGTCCTTGAAGAAGTATTGACCGACAACGGGCCGACAAGTCCGACGATCAGAATAGTCTAAGCTCTTGCAACAGATGTATTCGAAATCCTTTTGGATAAGGTGAAACAAGCAGAGGTGATGTTGCTGTCTGTTGACATGTACATACATGTACAACTCATACATGAGTTGTACATGTATGTACGATTATTGGATGGAGAGTGTTTGAGAAGATGTGCTTGGACTTCTGTTGAATGTTAATAATATGTTTTGAGCCTAGCCCCGAATGTTTTGATTTGTTCTGGAGCTGATTATTTGTATTTTTATGTATTTTTGCAGAGTGGAATTTTGCTTGTAATTGCATTTGTTGAGGTGCAAAAACTATAGAAATATCAGAGCTACCATCTTACACCATAAATCCACAACGTGTATGAACAGTTAAATGATTAACAACACAACGATAAATTAGTTATATAAAGTATATAAAATTAAAAGTAAGTCATTAATTAGTAATTATAAAGTAGTTTGATGGCAGCCTGGGTCATCCCACACAGCTCTAGCGGTAGCATGTAGCTACAGTTAGCGCCAAATTCATTTGGAGCAATCTCTCAAATGTATTCATGCATTCAAAACTACAATCAACCCAAAATGGTAATATATGAACAGGTTGTATAATTTGACTTCAAAAATGAAACCTTTCCCCAACACTCTCTGAGTTTCGTAGAACAGCCTGTGGGCTGATTTCTATTATAATTGAACCGGGCCAGTTTTGCCGGGAAAAAGGAATGAAGTGACGTCTAAGAGCAGATTATCTCAAAAATGTTGTTTTGTTCTTTCAAAACTTTGTACATTTGTCTGTTTATAAGTAATGTTTATTTTTGGTTATAACTAACATTAGTTGATTGTTATTGTCAACCCACAGAGCTCGTGCTCCAGTGCTCAGAATGCACAAGCTCCAGCAAGCTGCGGTTCACTGACTGGCCAAAGGTGTCAGTAATGAGAAGGAATTTCTGATTCTCACACATAGTACACAATAAAAGAATAAGGCAACAATGTATGTAACAAGATTGGAGTTAAGACAAACTCTGCATCCACAAAAATGCACTGTTTTCCCCTAGTGGACAAGAAAATACACTAATGAAAACTGAACTTACTTTTAAATAAATTACTTTTTATGCAACTAAATGTGATACAGTATATGTATTAATTATGTCATAACCGTACATATCTCTTAAGAACATATATACATTTAATTAAACAATGTGAAAAATAGAAAATGTTCATTAGACAGAGAATGTTGTCATGATTTAGTTTATGCAATGGTTTTCCAGAGGGTGGCACAGCCAGTGGCAGTGGTGATGTTGCAACCTGCAGAGCCAGGATTAGTCATGGAACAAGGTAAGAGAGGCAGAGTTTGTTTAGGGGAGAGTGTTGTAGCCTATACTGAGTGGGAGACGGTGACATTAGTGGGATGATTCTGATGTACTCTGTGTAGGTACATTAGTAGTGCAGTCATACGAGCGTTCATGTAAGTACTCATGTAATTACGCCCATAACCATTAAGTGTTCCAAGGAAGTAGTGTGAGGTGTGGTGTCTCAATCTCAAACATGTTACTTTAAGATGTTGAAATGATCGAACCAAAACATTTCAGAGTTTCAAGCTTGCCATTATTCTCTACACCTCGGAGCTTCAACTTTACAAGCACCCGCAAGGCTGTTCGTGAGCAGACGTAAACAACATTATCTCTGTGCCAGGTCTTACATTGCTTGTACACCTCTACATCTAATAGACTGCGTGTGTGATGTTTCAGGACCTCCTTTACATTGATTGAGGTACGTAAGGATAGAACAAATTACTGAAACCACTTATTCATTCAATAATTGATCGATTCTTCTGGAGAAACCTGTGGGCAGCTGATCAGCTCACTCTGCTAGTGGATATCAAACTTTACTAAAGGTATATTGTATTTCTGTGTTCCTGCCCTCTTTTTCATTTCAGTGTCAGGTTTCATTGTTTCCATCAGATTTCTTATGATGACTATTACTGTCTCAACTTGAGTCAGAGGTTCAAACTCATGTCCTTTGCTCACTGTCACAAAGTAAGCGAGTTTGCATCAAACGCAATGTGAAACTTCAAATTATAACCGACTGTTGTTGCCGCTTACTGTTACAACCCTGTCAATATCACGGACCGCATTGACCCCTCATATTGACGATCATGTTTTATTCATGCAGTGCATAGAACAAAAAAAAAAGAAAGAAAGAAATAATAGTAGAAATGCACTATCCACTATTCCACTACTGCTTTATTTGTCCGTTCCTCTGGTGCTTTTCATTAAATGTCAATTCACAGCAGCTCAACTGAAGTGGATGGAAGTCAGAATATACCGCCATGACGGCTTAGCTTCAGGATTGGAGGCTGTCCATGTCTGCTGCATCGATGCTCTATGAGAAGAAGAGAAAGAGAAAATGAAAACTTGAAACTTGCTCAAGTGAAAACAAAAGGACCTTAATTATGTCTTAAGATGGCAATTAGCACCATTCAAATTGTTTACGACCAAATCAGGGAGTTTCTATAGTGTGGAGGTTCTTTGACAGCGTTGGTCCATCACAGTAGCATTTCAGCACCACATGACTAATGCACAGCTGAGGTTATACAGAGAAAACTAAATTCAAATTTGTTATTAAGCAAACAACTTGTGAGCTATGGAAAGGGATAATTGAAGTTTGAAGTATCCTATTCCTATCCCACTCACTACTATAGTGCTATCAACATCAGTGATTGTATAGCACGGCAATAGTAATAAAGTTAAAGTTGTCTAGCGCTACTTCACTCCACTCCAAGGCGAATGACTACAGGAGGTCCACACACCCCGCAGCCATTAGTCCTCACACTGTTGAAGGTAATAACCAAATGATGGTTTCTGCTGGTGATAATATTGCCTTAAGGTTATGGCTGTCAGTGATCATCTCCAGCAATGAGCATTACAGCTTACGTCCTCCCAGCAACCAGTCCACCAGGGCCCATAAAGGCCACCCCGTGCTCCCCCACCCCCCAGTTCAGCCAATCAGGATATATGCATGGACATTAGCTCCCAGAAAGCCAAATGGTGCAATTCAACTCTGACCTGCTTTCAGTGAAGAATGAATTGAGACTGAATGATTCTCCCCCTAGTTAGTTTCCTATGCAGCAGCGTCCAGAAGAGCGGCCGCTCTAATTTCCTTTGACAGATGGTTAAAGAGTGCCGTGTTACGTGTTACTCACGTGTTAATCGCATCCACTTGTTAGGAACATGGGCCGCTAACACACCTGGCTTCAGCTTTAGAAACACAGAGACAGAAACAACTGTGTTTAATAAAGTCAATCATTATGAGGAGAAGAAGGGGTTCATATTGACACCGTTAACATGCTGGAAAAAAATGTTCTGATGGATTTAATGATAACCTTATTAATAATACCAATAGTATTAGTATTGCTACTGCTACGATTACTACTACTACTACTCACCATAATCTCAAACATAACCTCCTGTTATGATTGTCTAAAAATGCAACCCAATGCAGAACAGAAGAGACAAGAGATTTGAATAGAGGAACAGGATCTAATGAAGGAGTAGGGGAAAGGCCGGGTAGGCTGGCAGGACAGCCAGGGCAGGTAAACAGGCAGGGTAGACTGACAGGGAGGCAGGCAGGGCAGGTGTCCTGGTGGAACAGGCAGGCAGGCAGACAAGGGCAGGTAGGCCTGGCAGGACAGGCATGCAGGTAGACAGGCAGGCAAGGGCAGGTAGACCAGGGGGGGCGGGCAGACAGGTAAACAGACAAGCTGGTCGGCAGGTAGATGGGCAGGCAGGCATGCTAAAGTCAGAATTAGAAAATACTTTGAATAAGAGTATACACCAGGGTTTAGAGACAGGCTTCAGATGAAAGGTGGGGTGAACACGAAGGGAGGGAGGGAGTCTTAAACGGACAGCACAGGGGTTGCTTGATTTTGGCCTGTACGACCCAACAAAACGGGGAGCCAGCTTCTTAGAGTCCACTTTTTTCATGTCCTTCACTAGGAGCCATACCTTTTATCCAGGAGAGTAGACGGGACTGAGTCTGGGACCGGGTGGATGTGCGGAGTAGCAGTGTGGGCGCGTCTCCAGGCCGGGATGCCATGGGGAAAACATGGTCTACCAACAGGTCGGTGGTCTCCCTAGCAGAGGGTAGTTTGGGCAGGGCAAGAAAGTGGACAGCCTTAGAGAACCAATCTATAATGGTGAGAATGGTTGTCTTACCATTAGACGGAGGGAGACCGGTGACAAAATCCAGGGCTATGTGTGACCAGGGACGACTGGGGACAGGCAGGGGATGGAGAAGGCCTTAGCGAGGTCTTATTCTGGGCACAGATAGTACAGGCTGAGATGAATGGCCGCATGTCAGCATCTATCCAGCCACCAGAAATGCTGACGAAGGAATGCAAGGGTTCGGGTGATCCCAGGGTGGCAGGTGAGATTGGAGGAATACGCACACTGGAGGACCTGGGAGCGAAACTGCCTCGGGAACAAACAGGCGGTTAGGTAGACCGTTACCTGGGTCAGGATGTTGAGAATTGGCCTGTCTGACTAAGGACTCAATCTCCCAAGTAACGGTGGTGACAAAACAGGTGGACGGAAGAATGGGGGCTGGATCAGGATCCTCCTCCTCAGCAGAGACAGAGTGTCGGACTTGACACTGCGGGACCCGGGGCGGTATGTTAGAGTGAAATTGAACCTCCCGAAGAACAGCGCCCACGGAGCCTGACGGGAGTTCAAGGGCTTGGCTGATTGCAAGTAGGTTAGATTCTGGTGGTCAATCCACACGACAAATGGCTGGCCAGCTCCCTCCAACCAACGGCGCCACTCCTCTAAAGCCAGCTTGACTGCGAGAAGCTCCCGGTTGCCCACATCGTAGTTCCTCTCAGGAGGAGAGAGCCTCCGTGAAAAGAAAAGCGCAGGTATGGAGCTTGTCGTCGGAATGGGACCGCTGCGACAGCACCGCTCCAACCCCCGTGTTTGAGGTGTCTACCTCTGTGAAAAACTGCAGGGCTGTATTTAAAAGTGGCAGGATCCATTTGCACTTGGCCTTGGGCGATAACGTATCTGAGGAAGGATACACTGGGGACGTGGAAGTCACACTTCTCCGCCTTGACAAAGTGCCTGTTCTCTAAGAGCCGCTGAGGGTGGCATTGAGCTGGGGATGTACAGGGGAGTTACATGCTGCTTGGCTCGCCAGTATCTCTCCTTTTGCTGACGAGTCGGCGCTTTTACTGGACGGAGAGGGCAGCTATCGAAAAAGTGTCCACTTTGGCCGCAGTACAGACAGGCCCTGGCACTGATGCGGCGAGCCCATTCCTCCGAAGTAAGGTGAACTCTTCCCCGCTGCATGGGCTCGGATTCTGAGCTACTCTGGGAAACTCGGCGGGACTCGGAACCATTCGGAGATGGTGGGTGGTCGGCGGCAAACGATGGAACAGGAGGCTGTGGTCTGGTGGCTTTCTCTCTGCGGTGCTCGTGGAGACGGTTGTCTATCCGGATGGCTAATGCAATGAGCTGGTCTGGTCGCCAACTCATCCTTGATGGACTCGCTCAGGGAGTTCCGGAACGCACCCTGGAGAGCCTTGTTGTTCCGGGAGAGTCCGGAACTCGATGGTGAAGGCAGCCACACTGTGGGAACCCTCCTGTATGAGGAGCAGATTGCCGACTGAGTCTCCCACACTGCTGAAGCCCAGGCGAGTGCAGCTTCCTTAAGGGACCCAATCAGGTAAGCAATCCGGGACCAATCGGAGGAGTAGGTGAGGGGCTGCTGCTCGAAAACTAAAGAGCACTGAACTAAAAAGGCCCTACAGGCGCCCAAGTCGCCGTCATAAAGCTTGGGCGCTGGCACAAAAGGTTCACACACTGGGGCAGGGTAACCAGGGGACCGGCCGGGTAGGCTGGCAGGACAGCCAGGGCAGGTAAACAGGCAGGGTAGACTGACAGGGAGGCAGGCAGGGCAGGTGGCCTGGCAGAACAGGAAGACAGACATGCAGGCATACAATGGCAGGTAGGCCTGGCGAAACAGGTAAACAGACAAGCAGGTCGGCAGGTAGATGGGCAGGCAGGCAGATGGGTACTGGAGAGTAGATGTACACAGGTAGAGAGACGATTAGTCAAATGCTAAAGTTAAAATGAGAAAATACTTTGAGTAAGAGTATACACCAAAGCAGCCGAGAACGAAACTAACTGTGTCAGAATAAACAACGATCTGGCGAAAAACAACAATCTAAATACTGGATGTTGATGAGTAGATGAACCACAGGTGTGTGACAGCACATCAGGAGAGAGAAGTGGATGATGTAACCAGGGAGGAGCTGGAACCTGCAGACATGCCCACCAACACATACAACACAATGACAGACAGGGAGAGAGAGAGACTGGCTGCCGCTAGGAGGCAGAAGTGGAGGGCGTGACACTAACCCTGTTTTCAAAGGCTAATTTACATCTATATGTTACATCTGTGTATCCCTTCGAGAATATAATAAATTATGTGAATGTCATTTTTTATGTTAATGTGGTATAACAAATTGCTACCAGAGTGATGCTATATGTGTGTGTGTGTGTGTGTGTGTGTGTGTGTGTGTGTGTGCTGTCTGGCTGCATGGCTCTCGCATAACAAACAGCGATGTGTTAGTAAATTAGCGCTGGTCAGAGGCAGAGTCACTTGGAGCTGTGAAGGTTGGCAGGAGTGTTTTTTGCGCGAGACAGCAGTAATAAGCCCTCCAAATAGCAACAGCAGATTAAATCCCACAGCTGACCGACGCCTGCCACCACCTTGCCAACGCATCCCATAAGGCAATGTCACTGTATGGTTAACAAAACTAGCAGGCCTCGCAAGTCCTGACGAATGATGGATTGTTGCTGCCATCGGTCGGGGTCTCTTAGCGGCCACTTGCGTTATTGCCAATATGTGTGTGTTTGAAAATCATTACTTGATTGCATTTGTGCATTCCAGAGCATGCACTTTTCTATCACCTCCGAGTCTGATTTTTAACATTATACTCGTTAGGATTAGCGTTTAATTGCGTCTTTAAATATCCATGCTGATGGAAAAATATCACATACACAATTCTGGAGAGATCTAAAAATGATCAAACAAATAGCAACTAATAATGAGGACAATAAAAAGTGTAATAAAAGCCTCGTAGGGGCCTCTTTATAGTCTCTCGGTACAATAGTAGTGGTTATTACATATTTTGTCTTTCTTGGACTCAGATAACATTTTCACAGTTTTTTAGATGTATTTGTCTAAGATGTCTGTCTCTCAGGCATTCTGAAAATAGCATTGAATATAATTACCTTCCTATATATATATCTATTTGGTATTATGCTTACATAGGGTCCATCTCCCTCAACTCATAAACAGCAGGTAACTAAGTTACATGAATTTATTTTATTGTGTTGGGATGCTGATTGTGACATATTTGACCGTTCCCAACAGTATTCCCCTACAGGGACCTCTCTGTAGGTCTTTTAAAGAACAGGTCATTCACATGACAAATGTCAGCTGTACGTGTAGGATATGACTTTGTTTCCCCATATGATAACTTCTGGTGAGGCAACAACCCGATACACTATCGGTTGATTCGGCAATTCACAGTCCATGGTTGTTGGACTGCCATCGAGTACAATTTCAGAATACAATTTAAGGTCCATAAATGTATATTTCTATGACTTAAAGGTAGTTGTTCTTTAAAGCTTGGCGGTTCAGATGAAGATAAGCAGGCACAGTCCTGTTTCAGTCCCCTGTTGCCCTTTTACATTTACATTGTATTGGTAGAAGACTGAAATCAATAAATGTGATCAAATCAGCCCTTTCGCTGCGATGCCATTTACTGTTGTACTGCTCCCATGTGTGAAACATTTTCATTAATAATACAAACATTACATTTACACAAAACTGATGACAAATGGATAAGATAAAATACAGTCCATACTTTTGGTTGAATATAAATCACCATTAAATCAAGTGTATAATTGTGCAAATTGGAAAACATATATTACAGCTGAACAATGTGGTCTTTTTTGCATTGCGTCTAGAGCATATTGTGGAAGAGGACAAATCCCTCTACTCTGTTGAGCAGAAGCATGCAGACTCGCCAGTCACCTGTTGTAAACATGAAGTGGATTTGTAGTGAGTCGTCTAATCTTTTCCTAATTGTGGGGGAGGGCGAAACGATCCAACCCTTTTGTGCCATGCTCTGGGTCTAATACTGCTAAGTCTGTTAGGATCGAACCATGGAGGAAGGCTTTGGGGAGGTCTTTTGTTGAGTAGATGTTGGTGCATAAGCGATAACAAGATTGAGCTGCTTTCATGTTTCAACAACAAAGTTTTGGGATAATCCACCGATGGCGGGATGGGTAATCTAGCGTATCAGAAGAAGGGACGAAGTAAGGCACTCTGGACCGACCTGATTGGTCGGTTTTCACAAGAACATGAACCACTCCTGTTTTGACCGTAATTGACATAGAAAATACAACCTTGCTCTGATGGCTCCAAACATGACTCTGATGACAACAAACATGACATCCCACCCTTTCCATTAGGCAGTAAACAGTTGATTGAACAGGTTTTGTATAGACCAAATTAAAGGATACTTCTGACATAAGCTATAATAAGGTACAATGTAACATAATATATGTCACATATTACACATTTACTTTGTCCTCGTCGCATAATGCCTGTGAATTGCCTTTGTTATCGCTGAACGGTATGTTGCCAAATTAAAGTTGACATCCGGCCGCCTCGTAGACAGTGTTGCCGGAGACATCGTTTGTTTAGCACAATTAGCACAACAACTCGGCCTCGGCAAGCTAGGGACAAGATAGATTGTATGTTTGCGTCAGACAGATGGATTGTTGATCATTCGCTGGGTTATGTAAGGTTGCAGTGATGTACAGGGTTGCTATGGTGCTGTGCCATGGCAGCATGTGCTTTTCATTACTTGAAGAATAAGAGCAACAAAATAAAAAAGTACACAGGCAGGACACATAGCAGTGATTTTTGTTCAGTGTAAATGTAAGGTATTTCAAAATATATGGGTTTAAAAAGTGTTCCTTTTAAAGAACAAATGTAGTGGTTCCTGAACAAATGCTCATTGTTTTATTTGCAATACATTTGGCTGCTAATGACTGGCTTTCTCTCAGCAAGAAGTCTAATCTTGCTCTGACAGAAGCTTTCTCATTCCACTCATTCATTTGATGAGATGAGGCTGAAGGGAAGGACATTCTCGAGATGGATAATACCACTCCAGGTAAAGCCAACGCAGTGCATATGTAACTTGCCAAAATGTAAACTGGCACTCAGTTTGTATATTCACCACAAAGCTCAAATATCCTTAGAGAGCCTGTAAGAACAGAGCCTGTAAGAAGTTTACAGAGTGGAAGAGGCTTGTAATAAATATTGATAAAGTCACTGTTCAAAGAGCTACAAAATATGCGGAAAATGCGTACCTACCTATTACTACCACCACCACAACAACCACCACTATGACTACTACTACTACTGTTAATATTACTCCTACTACTACTGATACAACTGTTACTGTTACAACTACTATTACTATTACTGCTGCTACTATTATTATGACTATACGACTAGTACTATACCTTTACTACTACTGCTACTACTACTACCATTACTACTGTTAGTACTATTATTATTAGTAGCACTACTACTACTACAAACAAAATATATATCTAATAATAATAATAACAACAACAGTAATAATACAGATTAAGAAGAATATTATTACAACAACAATAATAATATAATAATAATAATAATAATAATAATAATAATAGTTATTATTATTATGATTATTATTGTGATTATTGTAATAATCTTTTCAAATATCCTTACCCTACATTTTCGGACTACATTTTTCATGTACGTACATTCTTCCACAAATTGATTATTTAGCAACGGTTGCGTGTCCACGCATCAATATTGACTTGTCTTGTGTTGACAATCCTTGGGTTCGAGTCCTTGACTTGTCAAGATACAAACCTAAGTAAAGTCATGCTGGATTCAGCCCATGTACACTTGACCAAATCTCATTCAGTTTGCCAGTGAGATTGGCCCCAGAGTTGGAGTTTGC
>OMNR01094068.1:0-12637 GCA_900303205.1 Mora moro
TTTTTTGCATTTACACAACTTTTTTCAATTTTTTCAATTTGGGGGCGGGGTTAGTGGAATGGGCGTGTCCTGAGAAGAAGAAACGGGGTTTGGGATGCTATCTGCCATGAAACAAAACAGAAGAAGAAGAAGAAGCTTGAGCACACGGCATAATATAGCTTTTTTTAAATAGTTTTCCAGTATCATATGTATTGACGGTACGACTTGACTCAAATATACGTATCAGGTTTACCACAGATTACTAAAAGTTTTGTAGACACAAAAAAAAGTTTTGTAAACACATAAAAGTATTGTAAATGCAAAAGGTCCCCAGGGTGGCTTTTAAAATAAAATAAACATGTATGGCAGAAGAACATTTCTTTTTACTATTATTATTCTATACTGTATGTGTTGGGGTCGTGAAAATTGTAAGACCTAAAAATGGGGTGGCGAGCCAAAAAAGGTTGAGATCCCCAGGGTTAAACTGTGCAGGTTTTAGCCATGCTAGCTGTGCAGCCAGCTTGAGCTTGGTCCCTGTAGGGTAGATGACGTAAATGTTAATTAAATAAAATATTCATCATTTTTGCTTATCAGATAAACCAGCAGCCCCCCCCCATATACATCATCAGGGATTATTCTGCCTGTTTTCCCAACTCACTCACTCTGAAAAACAGAGAGAATGCCCTATATTTCAATTTAGATATGAATCATAGCAATCTCATATGTGCAATCTAAAAGGCGGAATCGAGTGTGTGGCAGTACAGTAAAGTAAAAATAATCGCTGCTGTACCTTATTTAAATCTACGAAACACAAGGGAAATAAGAAGTTACTTGAATGAAGACACCTGAATCTCCTGAAAACTTAAGATGGCTCCTCCGGGCAGCTTCCAGGCTTGTCAACACTAAGCAGTGTTTCCCCTACATGCAGCAGTAGCGTAGCACCGCCACTGGATTACTAGCACCACTGCAATCAGCCATGCAAAAAAAAAAAGTCTGAATAATATATATAATTTTTATTTTAGAATGAGAAATTATGTTGGGTGCCCCAAATGCTATTTGTTTTATTTTTTTTAAAAAACAACATATATAGCATAGGTACCCGGCAGACACTGAGGCTGATCTCAACGAGTTGAGCTGTCTATCCCACCTAGTAGGCCTAGTGCTTACCGAGCCTCATACTTCTTTAAGAAACCCTGCTGTCATTTAAATGTCAGTGATTGGAGTTTCTCTCTGTTCCACTACATATTGCTTATGCCTTAGGCTTACTTGTTATTAAAAGAGAAAACTAAACTGAACTATGCTGAATGGATTGAACGAAGGCAAATGCACGGTTCTATGAATTCCGGATGAAGGAATGAAATAGAACCCTCGCCGTGAATTTCTTGATTATTTAAATCAAATGTCTTATTTCGGGACTAACATTATTATCCGTTATCATCATATTCAAACTTGA
This sequence comes from Mora moro, assembly GCA_900303205.1. NCBI lineage: Eukaryota > Metazoa > Chordata > Actinopteri > Gadiformes > Moridae > Mora > Mora moro. The sequence continues at coordinate 1,433 of OMNR01094068.1, forward strand.
TTGATTTTCAACTGGAAATGTTTATTTGTTTTACTGTAGGCCTATAGCCTATCTCTTCAACAGCGACCATGCACGTGCTTATCCGGTGTCTTTCATCTTTGATTTTTTTTCCCCAAGAAAATGTGTGGTAAGAAGCTTGTGTTGCTGGTGAAGCGTTTTGTCCAGCAGCCACAGTGGCTGATGACGGAAAAAGTTAACTTCAGTCCCTGGCGCTGAGACATCTTCTGGATTCATTTGGCCATTCTCACCCTAAATTCTAATTAATAACCGTGTTTCAACAACAAATTAAACAAACAATGTTTAATTTATCTCCCAATTAATCATCTTATTAATCAACCAAAAATGTTTTATCTGAAATCTGCAACGCTGATTGCAAATGTATCAGTGTCCGCTTTTATGGATCTATTAAGACTTGAGACTTGACTTGGACTTGTGCCCAAAAGACATGAGACTTGACTTTTTTTAATCAGTAAAACATTTTTACATATATTTGGTGCTTTCATGGGTGCTCCTAGCTCTGTAGAACTTTCCTTTGGTTAAAAATGGTTCCACAATGTTATTACTGTAATTTAGAAAACATTAAACCTCCAAAGAGTCAAATACTAATTTTACCGATTTGATGGCCTATTTTTCTATACATTTTTCTATAAATATCATTATTATATATCTTTCAAGCATTCAAATCGTTTGGTAAAAATGTTGAAATGATTCATAAAAAGGCAACGCGATAATATATTCATAAGCTTATTTAGCATATAACACAATTAAAAACACTATAAATACACAACAGAATGAACTGATGTTCTCTGTATTCAACAAATCTCTTCATGTGGATAACTATTAGCTGTCAAATGTCTCCAATTGAATACTCGTGTTCTGGTGTGGACTTTGCTGGCGCCATCAATAGACAGTGCAGGTTAAGTTTCAAGTTCAACTTAAAATGCTTTTAAGTTGAATGGTGTGGTGTGAAGGGGGTCCTGAGCTTCCTTCAAAGAACCCGGTAGTAGCATTGTCTCGCTACAAATGGGTATTCATCTTCTGAACTGAATGGGTTGAATAGACTATAAACTGTCTCCGTGTTTGTCTTTCATTGAGAGAATAATTTATTGATACACATCATATCCCCTTGCTTTTGGCTCTGCAATCAATGAGTTGTCCCTTTTGTTGTCTAGTGAGGTATCACCAAGAATAGCATACCTGACATTCACATCCTTGTGTGCTAAATGATTGGGTCACATGATAAGCTCTTGACACTGGTCCAGTCCTAGTTTCTGTGGGGAATCCCTCCCTCCATGCCCTATGCATGGTCTCTTGTACAGTAGCTAGACTAGCCAGTGGTATATATACATATATATGTTATGCAGTGTTATGTTGCTCTGAATTGCGTATACATCAAGAAAAGGCCTATTTGAGTATCTGGCCAGTTGAAGGTTGGTTCTTCAGATATCAGAGATATTTATGTTGCATGTTGATGCACACAAACAAGCAAATATAAGCATCTTATTTGGTACACCTGTGCAAGTTCTAAAGGCTTAAACATGCACACACACACAGAAAAATCTCTAAGCTACTACTCAGCAGCAAATTGAAAGAGCTGAATGAACGAAACGGACCATCAGCTTTACGAAGCCCCCTCGCTCACATACATCTTCACTACCTCGCTCAGGGCCACTCAAATTACTCTTCTTCCTTCCTCGCCATCCTTGTTGCTGTCATAACAACCACCCCCCCCAGACCCCCAGACAACTGCCACCGATGCACCTCCTCTTCCTCACCAGCATGATCGATACGCAGGGAAGAGGACAGCATTTTATATAAAGGCTCCGAGCTCCAAGTACATCCCTGTCTCTCCGCTCGAGTGATTTAGGAAGTCCCAGGAAACGATCAATCTTTTCTTTCCCCCCTGCTCCATTCAGGTGGACGGAAGTCAAAACAAAGCCTATTATTTTTGCTGCCACGGTGGCTGATAGCGAAGGTGTGTGTTTAGGGAGGAGATAAGACCCCTCCCCAGGGGGAGGGAAGGAAGAGGAGAAGTCAGGGAAGACTTAACAGAGTGAGACAGCGACAATGCTCAGGAGCTTGTTGTCATGTTGTCTATATCAGGGGTTTTCAAACTGTGGGTCGTGACCCATAAAAGGTGCTGTAGGTAAGATTTAAGAGGTATTATTTGAGTGTAATTGGCATAACCATTCGTCAGCTATTAGTGAGTGAAATGCACTGTGAGATTATCTGTTTCGAGTTGACTGCGCCTGCCTCTGTATGAGCCAATTTAGATTTCAGACCACTCCCGGCTCATTTCTGACCAATCAGGGCTCCTCTTCTGTGATTGGTTTGGGGACTCCATCTTGCCTGTCAATCACAGGTGCGTGAAATGCTCTCACTTCTCAATGGTAGCGAGGGAGGGAGCAGAGGGGGAGGGGATGTTTTTTGGTTGTTTAGTTTAAAAAATCTTGCTCCCTTCTGCTCTCTTCTGCTCTTTTCTGCGCTCTCCCATCACAACTCTTAAATTTTACCTACAGCACCTTTAAATGGGTCGCAGTAGGGGACCAAGTGGGTCGTGGATGGCCACAATGAACATTTTTATATATTAAAATAAATTATCTAAAATATATATGCATGCCTATACATGCTGTAGATGCCTTATCTCTTTAATTTGATTATTAGTATGTTAGAAGACTGAAGGGGAAAACTATATTGATGAACAATTAATTACCATCAAGTACCATGTCCAAAAAATAAAAATGTTTGAACATGGTAATGAGAATATATTGTTTCCTAGTCATGGATACTGCCTGATGTGACCATAATATGGTGGAAAATCACATTGGCCGTGGTAATTACAGATCCTGTTGACCACCGCTGAAGTATTGCCGTTATTAGACATAATTTGTCTATAGGGAAAGGTGATTACAGAGGCTTTGCTGAGCAGCATCACGTCTAAAGAGGGACCCTAAATGACTTCATATACACGCGTGGCGGACAGTCTAATTAGTTTTTTTTCCCCCTCAACAAGGCCGCAAACCTCAGCTACACCACATACGTTGTTTTTTTTTCCCTTCACCCACGGCAACATAATTAGAAAATTGGATGTTAATATATGTCTCTGCAGTCTTTATAAGAAGTTCCAGTTAATTAACTTTTAATTTGCTAGAATGATACCTCTCAGGCAAATCACTCAATGGGAGGCGATGGTGAGACATAGTAACCATGAGGATGTTTACTCTTCCTTTGTAGCTTCCTCTGCCTTTTAGATTTTCAGGAAAAGGATACGTTGTACCCATCAATATTCATGAGTTAAAAACATTAGACCTGGTGTAGAATACTACATTCCCCTTGAGCTGGGTCATGTCTGTATAGCGACGTCAAAATTGACATACTTTGAACATGCTCCACGTCATTACTCTTTCATGAAGTGTGCCGGCGGTGTTCTGTGTTCATGTTTCAACCGGACAGGATTGTGTCCGCAAGGGTTTCGGAGATTGACAGCAGCCGATGGCAGATTCTATAGTGTTGTGGAGCTACTATGTAGTCTTTGAATCAGTGAGCTTGCTTGTCCATGCTGCTCTGCCGTGGTGTTCAGTTTATACTGTTGTATATGTCATTTGAAGTCCAATATACTGAACGTTATAAACGGGTTATTCTTCAAGTTGCAGGGTTAAAGTGTGCGTTATGTTCAAAATAGAGGGAAGATAAATAGTTAAAGGGTTTTAATGATGAACATTTGATTGTTTTCTGTTTTTTAGATTCAAGGCAAATTTCCAAAACAAAAGCTAGCTTATAGTGACTTCAGACACATGTCATTCAGGGGCAGGGAGGGGATAGTCATCATACTCAAGGCTGCGTACATTGGGAATCGACCCCAGTAACTTTTGTCTGGGAGTCGAACACCCTAGCCTAGTAGCTACAGTAGTAACTGCACTATCCTGCTACTATCCTGTAGACTAGTTCTCACTGTGACACGTGCTTTGCAGGCACCTTTACTGATCATAGATATTCCCCCCTCCCATTTGTATTCAATGCTTTTGCTTTGCCCTCTTCCCCACTTGAAGAGGGTCTCCCCGGGTCCCTCTCGTGGTTTATAAAAGACTAAATGAGCTCAACGCTCTTGTTCTGTCAGTTCTGGGGAGTCAGTGAGAAAACCATGGAAATTCCCATGGTGGCTGATTCAATGCCATGTATTGCAAATCCTGGTCTTTTTTTCTGCATTGTCAGCATATAGGGAGATCAAAGTCATGCTTTGATCCCTGCTGGGGTTTCGTTTGTGTGTTTGTCGCTTGCACATGCGTGTGTACAGCTTGTGTGGAAAAATCCACAGATGTTTTGTGAAAGAGAGTGCGCAGGTTGTGTTAGCTTAAACTGGGTGTGATATTATTATGGCGTTAAGTTCCACAACACAACAAGACAACCAGATGACTTTGCATGTTGAGATTAGATTGTGTATACAGTCTTTAGGTGAGCTTCAGGTGAGCTTTCGACATTGCGTATGAAGTCTAACGGAGAGTTATTTGCAGTGAGATAGATACAATATGGGCCGTTTTCATTTCAATCACAGTCACAGTGATTCAATGGGTAAAAAATGGCACAGCTGTCACCCGTGTCATCCTGGTTTCTAATGGAACTGGACTAATGGAAATGGTATTATGATTCAGAAAGGGCTTTTATGGGAATTCAATTCATTTATCATATTTTAGTGCGGTGACATAGCATTCATTCGGGGAGTTTTGAGAGGTGAGTAAAAGGGCTGGAATCATTTATTTAAATTCCTGTGCGTGTTACTGGGTTTCTTGGCGGACTTACCATACAATTTGATTTGAAGCAAGCTAAAGAAACCAAAATGGCCAATGTAAGATTTCATTAATGGCTTTTGTTACTGATAAATAACATAGGTACAGCTTTGAAATTCTACGGTTGTTGTGAATAATAAAACATGTTTAGCAAACATTTCTTAGAACGTATCATTATGATATACTGTAATCTATTCCTTGTCTTAATTGCTGAAGAAGTGTGAACCAAAGTGGCCTTATTGTAATGAATCATTCAGGTCCAAGATTACCTCCAAGATTTGAATACTTGCATGCATGAAGATGTATGAATATGCACATTCAAGAAATTTTCAACTGAATTGTTTTTGTTTTTCGTATTTCAGTTCTCACTCTGTTATGTTTATATAGAGGTATTGTTAAAGCATCGAGACCTGTTCCTCGCTTGGAACATCGCCACTAATGGAGGTCCAGTGTGAGGGCTTTTTCGTCTAACAATAGCGCTATGGTCCTGACCTTCTTCTTTCATGTTCAGACATGAAGACAGATGATAGCAGATGTCTAGATGTTTCTCTGTAACAATGTTTTTTACACCCTTCTCCTCCTTATTGTTATGCCAGTTCTTTTGACAAGGTCCAGTCTTTTACCCCAAAATCTAAAAAAATAAAATGTAAATAACGCATGATACATTAGGAATGATAATACATAAGTTGAAATGCAAAGCAAATGAAAGTGGGTTTTGCCATGTTTTATTCACACATAAAATTGAGAACCTTAAAATAGGTAAAACAGGAGCCCTATTCAAATTCATTACCAGCGTAAGGTCTTTGTATACCCTGGTTGGGACACCTCCCCATTGAGGGCCACAGGCCTATATGTTTAAACCATATCCCCAACTCTTGGATAAACTGGGGCCTTGTGGAAGCCATTAAAAAATATGGTGGGGGGGGGGGGCTTCAAACTCCTCTACATCGCCTCTAGATCCAATTAAGTCATTATAAAACGCACTGACACACAAACAGATGCTAGCCTGGAAGTATACATTCCCATCAATGCTAGTGTTTACTAATGAGTCATTTATCAGAAAGCTGTGCTAGTTTGTTTGCAAACAGATCAGCATAGTGGAGAAATTAAGTAAGATATCTCCCAGATCTCCCATGGTCAACTTTAGCACTGCAATGCTGCAAATCACACTCATTAGCGAGTTAAGATCAGTGTTAATGATGTGAACCATTAACACTGTGAATGGAATGACCTGGGACAACAAAGCATTTGTTCCAATTTGTAGGCTATTGGCCTTATTCACATGGCCATCTTGGTTCTAAACACTAGTTGGGTGGTAGAGCATTCAGTTCCACCATCCAGCTAGTGTTTAGAACCTAAATGGCCACCAGGTGAATTAGGCCTTGTATCATCCCACTATTTTACCTCCTCTGATGTGGAATTAACATCGGCTGCCTGTTCCCAGACAGTGTCAGGTCATCTCTCTGCTTCGTGGATCAGCTGAAATATTCAGTTGGTTGCCGCTGGAGTTTAGGCTCTTAGGGTACAAGATTACCCCCCCATGTTGACTCCCTGTGATGAAGCAAAAGATTATATTAGGAATATAGGATTAGGAAGTCAAATTAACCCCATCAATTTGACAGCCGAGGCATCTACAACAAACTACAATATTATTTTCGAAACAATATCCGTCTAATGTCTGATTCCCAACGGAGGATTCAAATGGTTTCCAGCGATTTCGTGCTATAATCCATCAAAATGCAACAGCTTGTCTTTCAACACTTCCTTGTCTGAGAGATTTGAAGCAACACAAGCGCTTAAACACATGGAGGCTCAGCGGTTGCCATGGAGTCGTTTTGTGTCAGACATTTGTACAGCGATAATTGGTTAAATAGTCTTTTTTCCAATCAGCCTTTTGTTCAGCAATGCTTGAAATTGGAGCAAGCTTTAACCTGGTGGCAGTTCACTTGTGTTCCACTCACAAATCACTATAATTGAGAAAGTTGTTAAAGCACTCCATATATATATAATGCATACAATGCTTTGCATATATCCACATATGTCCTATCCCATATCTCGACTGCTCTTATACAATGTGCGTGTGTGTGTGTGTGTGGTTCAAAGTTTCAAGTCCCTTCATTATTTTTTTTTACTCCCTTGTACTTTCTGGTGCTATTATTAATCCAAGGTGGAGAGCTCTGGGTTTTGTTATTTCATTCGTCTTCACTTCACGTTGATCACTTCACTTGATTAGCCTACTTCACTGCTTGTTAATGCGGTTTCACATCGTCTTTAAAACCCGAAAAGTGTTGAAGGCTGAAGGTTATCTTGAAGAAATGTGAAAGGGCAAATAGCCTTGTATAATTGTCTTTCAGTACACTGAGCTGTGAGTTTTTCCAAGCCCCTGAACCATATTTAATTCATAGTACCCTTTTAGTTGCAGAAGCGCTATTTATTGTTCATAATTAGAAGCGTTTTTATTTCTTTTTAGACCAAAAAACACGATTAGAAATAATACATTTCGGCATAAATGAAGAAAAGAAGAAAAAAGAGATACTAATTATTATCCTGGGAAATGATGATTGATATTAGTATTGTGTCGTCACTTCATTGGCTCAAATTGTGTGAAAAATCAACAGTGGGGGAAAGCGTTTGAAGGTCTGAACAGCAGGCTAGATATCTAATTTAAACTGAGAAAGAGGCAGAAATTGGCAGTGTGAGTGTGTGTGTGTGTGTGTGTGTGTGTGTGTGTGTGTGTGTGTGTGTGCGCGTGCCATTAGGCCTAACTGCATCATTTCTGTTGCTTTCCTGTGTGAACAAACACATTCACGTTTATTATGGAGACACAGTACGGAGTGCGTCACTCGCGCCCGCACGCTAACGATATCATGGAAGTGTGTCAGAAGGAGACCCTCTTAATAACCCCAAACCTCCCTGTTCACCAAGACCCTCTCCCAGTGATGAGGGGTGATCTCCTTCCCGGGGTGGTCATTTCCACCCCCACGCAGGGAGGAGATGACGGGTGTCGATCAGATTGCTGGCTCTCCCCCTCCTCCTCCTCTCTATCGCCTCTCCCAGGATGTTAAGAGCCATATTATGGCACATCATTTCCCCTCACGTGGCGTCATCTACTCTCAACTCCGAGCGTGGGCAATGTTTCATCAGTGGAGAGATTCTGTCCCTTTTTTTATTTTTCTGGTTTGTTTGTTTGTTTTCCTTCCCTTGGGAAGCATTCAAACGTTTGGGGGAAGTGTTCAGACATTCGAGTGAGCTTCCAGGAGCTTCTCTGAGTAAACATCAAAACATGGTTCTGCGTTGGGACAGTGATCCAGAGAGGAAAGCCTATATTTTGCTTTAGTTTGTGATGCGTTTTGTAACACTTTGTTAGTGCATTTCAGAACGTGAATACCATAAACACCCTTTGTGAAATATGGTAGGGCTTCCCACATGCTATATAAATTCATAGCATCAATGAATAAGGTATTCCGTGTTTGTAACAACAGTGGAAGGGCTGTGATCCCTCCAGCTAATCTGTTTATTTGGCTTGCTGAATTATCAATGATGGCTAGGGAATTCTAAATGCCTTCACTTAGTCCATCAACACTATCCAGCAGTGTTGTGGTTTAGATTTACATTGTGGTTTAGTAATTTGCCATTGAAAAAAAAATCCCGTCTAATTTGTTTGTGTACTATTCAGTAACACAAATCCCAGGATGACACAATGCTGAAAACTGCATTTCATTTTACTTTAATTATTTAACTGCACATTCAAATCAAATACTAAACAGGGCAAACAGTATTAGATCTGTTTTAGAATGCCTGTGGGTGAAATAAAGCACTGAATATAATTGCATAGTATGCTTTACTTCACTGTTGACTAGTGGGAGATAACTAAGTTCAAAGAGAATATCATCACGTAAATCATTCAAATAATATTAACAATAATAATTCACTTGTTTTGTATGTCATTGTTTCACCTGAATAATGCTTGCTAAAGGGAAAATAAAGCCTATTTTAAGCATTGTCAGGCCAACTAATAGACCCTTCTTCACAGTGGCGTCACAGTGGGACAGACCCAGGTGTAGCGCGTAACACTAATGAGGGGTCTGCTCGTTTATGTATGACAGTGTACCATTATAGACACAACTTATGGCGACAACGCCACGCATTGACCACGCTGGTGCTGTGACACATATAAATGAAACAGCCCTGATGTTGGTGTTGGTAGCTACAGCCTCTGTGGGGAAACAGTCCACTGACTCCATAGACCGCATAGATTGCTGCAGACACGGTGAAAGCAAGAGTAAAGAGATGAAGTCTTGCTGTTGCTTTACATGATAACGAGTGTAAAAAAGATGAATCTACCCTACATTATCTGAGTCCAAGACAGATACAGGTACTAGCTGTAGATCGGAGTCGCTGTTGTATTCACAATCCACTTGACACTTGTTTAGTGTCACACGTGTGCTAACATGGAAAGGGCTATTATTAAACGCAGTGTCCCAACATGCCTCATTAGCCATTTGTAAAGATAGCAGTGTATTTTCCTTGAGCGTGCTCCTCGCTGCTCATACTTTGCCATCATACAGTTGTATTGGAGTAAAAGGCTCCCCTTACTTACACATGGCTAGTTTTGGGGGAGGGAGCGCAGGTGGTTTTTGTGACTCTATTAGCAGTCTTATGCTCCGGGGGAAGTTTCCTCAAGGCTATTTTATGCTATGATACCAGAAGACAACTAAGCAACCCTTTTAGGCAGGGCTGGGCAATATACCGGTGTTATATCGGTGTCGTGAGATGAGACTAGATATCGTCTTAGATTTAGGATATTGTTATATCGTGATATGGAAGAACTAAGTGCTCTTTTCCTGGTTTTAAAGGCTGCATTACAGTAAAGTGATGTGCTGTTCTAGCTGTTCAAATATTTGCCTTTACTCACATTATATCCACATTACTGATGATTATTTATCAAAAATCTCATTGTGTAAATATTTTGTGAAAGCACCAATACTCATCCCTACAATATTGTCACAATATCGAGGTATTTGGTCAAAAATATCGATATTTGATTTTGTCCCTATCGCCCAGCCCTAATTGCTGCTATTCTTGAAACTGTTTTATGTTTACCTTTGATATTTTACATTTTCATATTGTAGGCTAGGCCTATATTTATTTATTTTTTTCTCTACAGTTTCACTTGAAACTGTTATGTTCATTTTGCACTAAAGTTCTAAATAAAATGAGAAAATACTCAGTACTTTTCATTTGTAAGTAATTAATTCACACAGGCTATTTCTAGCCTTATAGGCTATTTATTTATTGAATTACCAGAAAGCATGCTCTATTGTGATATATATCGTTGTCAAGATATTCAATTACCTATATTAGGATTGAAGATTTTGGCCATATCGCCCAGCCCTAATTTTAGGTATTCTCTCAGACTGAAAATAAGGTTATTGTGGATGTTCTATTATTGTATTTTTCTGTCAATGTTCTTCAGGCAATCTTATGAATTGATGAATAAAATGTGATGTGACACCTTTGGAAGAATATGAATTTATTTTCATGGGGACAAATTAATGTTGTCAATCAAATATGGTCTATTTAAACGTCCTAAATAAAATGATCCTTCAAGTAAAGCAATAGGAAGAAATAAGTTCTGGGGGGATAGCCAATTGTGATACTATTGATGGTATACCGGTATAGCTCTTGTAGTGGGATTGTAGCCATAGTTGTTGGGGTTAGGGTTAAAGTTAGTTGGTGAGGGTTAGGGTTCTTGGAGTTAGGGTTAAGGTTAGTGTGGTTAGGGTTCTTGGAGTTAGGGATAAGGTTAGTGGGTTAGGAGTTAGGGTTCTTGGAGTTAGTGATAAGGTTAGTGGGCTAGGAGGAGTTAGGGTTAAGGTTAGTGGGTTAGGAGGAGTTAGGGTTAAGGTTATTGGGTTAGGAGGAGTTAGGTTTAAGGTTGTGTTGCTTTGTGGAAGTAATTTCAGCCATTATTACTGACTAGATCACCTCTGTGATAGTAGGTATAGTAGGTGTCATTCTGTAAAATCAAGTACAGAATTTAGGGCATAGCCTAACAACAAATTACGAAACTACATTTGAACTATTTCGTATTTGTATTGAATTACAAAAAAATGGAAACCTAACCTTCAAATATAAACTACTAAGTGAAACACACTCGAGTGCTCAGGCTGTTTTGCAGGTTTTCAGGGCCTGTATAGTCGTCTCTGCTGCCTCATGGTGTGGAATTGTATCGCTCTAAATGACCATGAACGCCATTGTGTAGTGACACCCTGCTGCATCCCCATAGTGCTGTGTAACAACATGTCTCCAGTCGATGTTCGCTGTGTGTCTACCTCGGCTGGCTCACCATAGTGTCTCCATAGTGTCATAGTCGTCATTCTCATTCAAAGTTAAAGTCTTGTTTTTTCTACCTATCTTT
>OMNR01094078.1:0-13743 GCA_900303205.1 Mora moro
GTAAGTTAGCTCTGTTGAGCGAAAGATGTATCAGCGGTGCTGAGAAAATAAACAAGAGGGGCTAAACAGTTCATCGTCTCCGTCCAAGTGTTTCTCTCCGAGTGAAACGTAGGATAAAGCTGCCATCCTTAACGTCAACAGGTTGTGGGCCCAGGAGTCATTCGGGGAGAAGTTTAAGGTTTTATCACCGTCAGAAAGTAGCAACGAACCGCATGCTAACGGGATAGCAAGATAAGCTAACATCATGGATCATCGAGGGACAAGCAGGTTGCCTCGACTTATGTTCAACGGAGATGAGAATAAGTATGAACTGTGGGAGACCAAAGTGTTGGGACACCTTCATCTATTAGGGTTAAAGAATACGATTTTAAGAGAACCAAATGGTGAAGCCGAGTTAGCGGCAGACGGCAAGAAAAATACTGATGCATATGCTGAGCTAATTCAACTTTTAGACGATAAAAGTGACGCAGATTACGCCTTCAGGATCAAAGATGGAGGAACCAGGGTCCAGCAGCAGCCAGCACGCAGCATCCAAGAGAAGGGCCTGATGGTCGACACAGGAGCTACCTCGCACATCATCACGGACCACCAAGGATCACCAAGTTCAAAAACTTCGACGACACGTTCAAGCCACAGACACACTGCGTAGAGTTGGCAGACGGTACCCGGTGCAACGGCGTCGCTCAACGCAAGGGAGATGCAGAGGTTTGCCTGGTTGACAGTAGAGGATGACGACATACCGCAACGCTGACAAAGGCGTTGTATATACCGTCATACCCCCAGGACATCTTCTCAGTGAAGGCAGCGACCGCCAGTGGAGCCACGGTCGTCTTCAAACAGGAAGAAGACGCTTTGATACACAAAGACAGTACCGGGTTTAACATTCATGTGTATAACAGGTTGTATTATTTGCACACTGAAGGTGAGAATAGTGACAAGTGCAATGCTTGTCACCATATACAGACGTGGCATGAGATACTAGGCCACTGTAACTATGATGTTAACAAAATACTGGAGAGGTTTAACATGCAAAACTGTAGACCCAGAGAAACACCCTGTGATCAGAAACTAGACTATACTGGAAATGCAGTAAAAATGGATGATGTCAGGATGTACAGAGAGGCGGTAGGCAGCCTTATATACCTGACCACATGTACAAGGCCAGATTTAAGCTTTGTTGTAAGCAAACTATGACAATATTTTGCTGAGCCTACAGAGGAGCAGTGGGTCACTGTGAAACACGTGTTAAGATACCTCAGAGGCACTACAGAGAAAGAGTTGTGTTTCTGAACTGAAGGGGATCGTTTTTAGTTTGTTTAATTTTTGGAGTACAGCAACCTGAGTACAAGTGGGGGTGTTAAGTGAATGTTTTACATATGTCCTCAGTTGTTGTTGTTTCTCTCCGAGTGCAATGTAGGATAAAGCTGTCATCCTTAACGTCAACAGCATCAATTCACAATTGAAGTCATCTCATTGAACTTCACGCACATTGTATGTTTAAGAAGTTACAATGATGTAATCATGTTTTGCTCCAAAAGAGGCATCTGGTGGTGATGAGAAGATGGAGGGAGGGCTCAAGAGTAAGGACAAAGAGACTGAGTACCAGGTCCCTGAGGATGTGAGTAACAGTCGAATATGGATGCAAAATACATGTGTGCATGTCTCTGTCTCATGATTTATCTGATGCTGTTAAAAGAAAAGGAAAGAAAAGAGGGTTAGGGTTGTTTATCCCATTATCATCCGGGTTCTAGGTTATGTTTAGGATTAGGGTGGGTTATATTTAGAAGGGTTAGGGTTAGGGTTAGCGGTTAGGGTTAGGGGCATATATATATATATATGTATATATACATATATATATATATATACATATATATATACATATATGTATATATGTGTATATATATATATACACATATATGTATATATGTGTGTGTATATATATACACATATATATATATATACACACACACATACACATATATTGTTTGATCCGTCAACTTTACCTCCTCTACGGAGGCTATTGCGAAACCTGCTGTCCAGTAACGGTTGTTAACAGGTTGGGGGGGAGATTCCCCTAGCCCCTAACTACCTTCACTCACTAAACATCACAAGGTACAGGACGAGGTTGTACTGATTGGCAATCCCTAACCATAAGCTGTAATTCAGAAATCCCCACCCAACGGTCCAGAGCAAGATTAACACTAGATTTTGGATCCGGGGCGTCTGAAGTAACAACAGAGTCAGGAGACCCAATAGGACACAGCCATCAGGGATGGACATCATAGCGAGACAATCAACCTTGATGCGGGTGAACCTCGGAGAATGTTCAATCAACATTTGCCATATCTGACTGACTATCCAAACAGCGATAAAGTAGATAAGTGCCGTACGCCCAATGCGATCGGTTGTTGTAAGGCGACCTAGCAGATATGTAAGATAAAGGCCCAGGCATAGATCGAGAGGCCCAGTGAACATTCTATATATGTGTCTGGTCAGTGTCAATATCAGAGTGGTCAGTCGGAGCGGTTCAGTCCAGGAACCGGTAGTACAATAAATGAGCCAGCAGAACAATGTAAAATAAAATTGTATAAATTCGACTTACGTCTAGCGGCCAAGTTGCGGTCGGTGCCGATGTCGCGGAGGATATAGTGGAGTCCATGGCTCAATAGAACGAAAAATAAAGATGAGCAACCGAGTAATGATGCTAGGTGGAAAGCTCCGTCTAAGTAGATAGTCTTTGGTTGAGGCTTTTATGTACAGCAATGCTCATCCCTATCGACTAGGGCCGGAGATCAGGGACCACCCCCTACTCTTCATTGGTTTCTAGAGAAAGCTCCTCCCCCAGCCGGGGAAGGGGTTGACATGCTTCTTAGTCAGTAGTCGTAGTCATGTGTCCGTCAGTCTTTAGATGCCGAAATTACTTAGTATTTTTCTTGGAGTCGATTAGTGGTTCCAGATCCACCAATTGATTAACTCTAAACAGTCTTTGGAATGCTGCCATTGCCCCAGCCTTAAATAGTATAACAAATAAAAGAATCCCAACCACTATGACGAAAAAGGTCAATAGCATAGGCCACAAATGATAAAAGAGGCTCATGAGCAGATTGAGCGTCCAGGTGCCCAGGGCAAGGGCTCCGCCTTTAATGGCTCCAACGGTTTTTCTAACAGCTCCTATAACGGTGGTCCTAATGAGTCCCGCCGCTTCGTACCAGTGACAGACATGTTCGTTCTCTCCGTGACCACAGCGCTGCCAGGTTTCTTCTGGGGACTCGCATGCACCGTTGTTGGAAATGCGATTAGGACCCAGCCAGGCGTATCCGTTTATTTCCTGACCGAGGCATAGACTATGCCTCCAAGCGTGTCCTTCGGCAAGTTGGAGTAGGCCGTGGCCAGTGAATGGGAGGTTGACCTGGGTCAGGCTACGTTTTCCCGGCAGCGGCTGAGATACAGAACAACCACCGTGGAGGGGCACGGATTTAATCCAGGTGCCAGTGATATTCACCCAAGTAGCCCCTTGGACAACATTCCAATATTGGCCTTGGTACCAGCGGGAGCATTGCTTTTTCCATCCAGGGACTGCGGCACAATTACGGTGAGCAAGGCTGATTACACATGTAGTGTTGGTTTTGTCACATAACATCCGCCATGGTCTTGGTGCAGCATAGACGTCTAGAGCAGACGCACCTGGCCAGATAATGCGATCATGGGAGTATACTGTAGCAATATATTGGTATTGTACCCAATAGTTAGTGGTCTGGTTTAAACAAGGGATTACCCACTGCTTCATTTCTTCTTCTTGAAATCCCCACCAGGTATAGTCGGTCGATCTTTGGAAGTGTCCTTCATGCCAGCCTTGTAGTACACCTTTCACGGTTTTGGTGTCATTAAGACTGCTGCAGTTGAGGAACCACTGGGAATGGCCATTGCTATACATTTGAGTGATTGGGCATCTTGGTGAATATCCCTTGTTTTCGTATAGGGTGTCGTGTAAAGCTAAAAACATGGTGTTGGCTACGCACTTATCTATTTTGTCGAAATCCCCTTTAGGAGGCGACCATAGGTCTTTTGTTAGTTTTTGGACGTTCATTAGGGAGGACTATGTTTGTGCCTGGAGCTCTCGGCCGTAGTAAATCCGTGATCGGCGTCCAAGGGTTGTAACCGACGTGCTGTAATGAGTAAGGCCTCTGTGCCAAATCCATGGAAAAGATGCATTAAGCCACAGATCAACAGCGGCATCCCTGCCAACCGAAGATTTAGAGCCCAGCGTCACCTTAGTGCCCCTGTTGTTGTAGGTATCTCTTTTCACAATGGTGTTGACAATATAATTCTGACTGTGGCATGGGGTGACCAAGCTCCAATAACATGGTTGTAGTCGGGCTTTCATTGCACTTGTGCAATGGAGTGCTGCTTGGACTCGGATAAAATAGGCCGAAGAGGTGTTGAAGCTCAGAGTGTTCAGAAAATCTGCAGTGGTTGTCCGATGATTCGGCCTGGGTCTACTGCGGCTCGAAGGGCGAGATGTGGTAGAATTCTTTCCCGTACGGGTAGTATTGTCAGAAGGCTCTGGTGTCGGTGGTAGTAGCTTCTGAGAGCGAAGCTTGTAGAGATGAGCTATCTCAGCATCCGGTTGAGATTATAACTGCTCCATTTATCCCACGTCGAGAAAATCCCAAAACAGGCCACAGTTACATCCGCAGCAGTGAATACAGTATCCGCCACCCAGTAGCCATACTGAGAATTGATCGTTATGGGTGCACAACTCCAGTTACAGTATATACAGGGTTGCCTGTTGTCAAGCTTAATCCAAGTACATGCGGCCCATTTAGACTCCAGTCTGGTCAAATTCAGTGTCCGGATCTCTACTTCGTTGTCGGTAATGGCTAACATATCCACCAGCGTGACCATGGTTTGGTTAGGGTCTGAGGGTGCGTTCCACAATTGTCGGAGGAGTTAATCATGCATTGGCCAGTTTCAGGGCTGTGTCCACGAACCTTCTCCCACCAAGTGTAGATGGCTGCCTTGGTGTTCCCCTGGGTTGCTCGTAGCGTTGGTGGTTCTGTTGGACCAGGCTATATTAAAGACATGTTCCTCCGCTTCCCAGCATGTCATCTGGAAGACCTTAGTAGTCCTGTACAATGCGTTGACATGGGATTTTGTCCATGGGTCTATACCATAAGCGTAACGGCGGCTATTCCTATTACCAGGATAAACGGCAAGGCACTAATAATTGTGGAGAATCTTCGGGACTTCTTCTTCTTTCCAGTCGGCGAATCCTGTCCCATGTCAGGGGTGTTTGATGTGTTATGCTGGGGTTGGTCAGTGAACATTTTCAATTCAATGGATTCGGGTAACGTCTTGCCTCAGAAACCGCTGATGCCACAGGCCCACCCAAATCACATGGTAGTTGCTAACTGTGTGTGTCCAATTCGATCTGGTACCCTTTGCTATGATCATGGAGGCCCACAGCGCACTGTCCAATGTTTTTCCACCGTCAGCTCCGGGTTCGTCCAACCGTAGTTCTACTGTTTTGGACCACATCAGCCCCCACCTGTTGTACAACGGTGGCCGGTCCATGCGACGTCCCGGATAGCCATCTGGTATGCTGAATGGTTATTTGAACTGCAACTCGTACTGCTTGCCAGGGCAATATCCAGTGTCCACCACTCTGGGTGGTGTGGGGGTGTGGTGTAACTGTCAATCACCACTCTCGTGGGGTGATGAACGGGTCAGTGGTCCATATGGACGTGTCCCCACACATAAGCTCTATATAGTCAATTTGCACCAGGTCAGCATAATTTGGTCCCCACCGTACTAGTATTGTAATGCCGTTGCATTCTCGTACTGCGTTGAATATCCAGGGCAAGTCTTTAGGGATCCGGGGGACTGGCTGGCGGTACCATCGTCTCGGCATCCCACCACGTCGTAGATGACCCAGTGTGAGGGTTCGTACTAATGGCTGCACCGGGGTGAAGGGTTTCCTGTCGATTAGGTCCATAGGTCGCTCACACCAATTATTGGTACAATGGTAGGCCCCGACCCACAGCCATTAGGGGTATAGTCCCAATCTCTTGTGATCATGTCCAGGGGAATATCTTCATTCGGCAGTATCAGTTTAATTCTACCGTCTTTTCCTAATTGGGTCATTTGTCTAGGCATCAGTCATGAAGTCTTTTGTTGTCTGTTTTTCCGAAGCTCGGTCTTAAAGTCTACTGTCGTCGGGTCGTCTTTTTCTTCGGGTCGCCATCTCTGCCATTTGCGGAACCTGGAGAGAGGCTTTGGCTCAGGTAGTCCTGTTGGTAGGCACTCGCTCCCGGACAGGCTTCTAACAACGTCTACCGAAGCCCCAATAGAGTAAATGCCCTTGAGGTGTATCACCACCATATAAATGGAAAGCACCACTTCAAGGCGGTCCTGTTCATCCAGTGGCGTGGCTACTCTGCTGGCCAATGAGTTCACCTTCTGCAAAACTCCCTCCCTTCACCATTCTTCAGATGTGACGACAAATCTCTTTGTTTTTACTTGGGACTTTGCTACATTGCTCCCCCAGCCGTCAAGTGTAGGTGGCTAATTCCCACCCCACTTTCTTTGGGTACGGGCGGAAGAGTTGTCACCGGGATTTCAGGGTCTCGAAGCACTTCCCTGATCAGGGAGGCCCAGGACAGCTAGTGGTTGCTGATGATCTGGGAGTTGATTCAGCCCTGAGGTGTACCCCGGCATGAAAGATCCCGATACACTCTAAACGCCTTCATGTGATGTGTAGAACCCAACGGAGGGTTTGGGTTAACTGCAAATCCCTGGTCCTCTGGCCAGCCTCAGCTGACTGTCCTTTCCAGGCGCGAGTATTCATCGACGTCCCAATGGCTTGATTGGTGTACGGAAGGGGGGGCAGTAAGACAGCTAAATGGGTGGCATATCCGATGCACCGGGTCACATTCGGCAAGACAGGATATCCTCCCCAGTCCACTGTCATCTACACATGTTTGGTCCGGTGGATGGATCGCCCAAACTCCACTGGATATGGACGAGGATCTGCGGAAGTTGTCCCATGCGGCACTCCCTGCAGATTACAGCATCCATCACTTTCACAGGAGTGTGGGCCGTACGCTCCATTTCTTCACTCTTTCCTTTAAATCGTTGGGGTCGGAGTTTCTCGGGTCCCTTATATTGAACCGACAGAGCTGTAGCTGTACCACAGAGGATACAATCGCTCCCCATTTTCCGCCAAATGAACATTTCCACGTCCTGCGTCAGGTAGCCGTTCTTCGCATAATTTAACAGTGATAATGCCCTTCCTGCCCAGAGTCCTTCGATTCCTCTTCGAAGGATAACTGCTCCACTTACATTAGCTAGTCTAAGGTAGGGCGGTAGAATCGTATTGCTAGCTATTGAGGTTCCTTGTCTTTTTCAGTCTTGAATTGGTTTGAGCTGGCTCACTCCTTGTATTCCCTTCTTCGTTAGTAGAACTGTATTGCTATCTATTAACTTCTTCACGGTGTCTTGTACTTCGTACTTGGGTTTCACAGCTGTTCTGGAGGGATGGTCTCTTGCTTTCACCCAGACCCGCTGTCCAACATGAAATGAGACCTTCTGCTCGGATACTACTGGTTTCAGGTCTCCTCCCTATTTCTTCTGACGTAAAAAGGTGCTGATTCAACTCCTGAGAGGGGGAGGACCGTTGTGCACGATGGCGATCGTTCAGTGACTGTCCGATCTCCACTATTCTGGTGCTCCAGTCCTTTGTGTTTTCATTCTTCTCCCTATCCAGAGTTTAACCAACCCAATGGTACGTTCCACCACACCGTTGGCTTGGGGTGTGTAGGGCGGTGAGTAAATCCTTGCAACTCTGTGCTGTTGGCACCAGTGATCCAAGTTACTGTTGCGAAAATGGGAGCCGTTATCGGTACGTAGTTCCTTGGGAACCCCCAGATCGCTACAGACTTGGGTCAGCATGTTAACCACGCTATTGCCGACGGCTCTGGTGGTCACATATCCTGACATGGAGTCCACAAGCACTATGATGTACTTTTCACCTTTCCTTCCTGTGACTCTTCACAAGTCTTTTCAAGGAGGCCTTCGAGAACAGCGGTAACTTCTCCTACTTGAGCACTACCAGCTACTCTCCCTCGTTGTCTGTAGCACTCTTTTTCTCCTTGTTTTAGTATAGATCCCCAGTAGGCTGTGTGGTCTTGGCCTTTCCGGGATCCGTCCGTATGCATTTGTATGTAGATTCTGTAGAGGGTTCTTGGTCACTGGTCTTTTGGGTAGTCAGTTGGTCTGTTCCGATCTCCAGATCAGGGTGTAACAGTATATCTTCCCATCTTCCCCATCGGGTATTAGTAGCTTTGGTACTTTCCACAGTTCCTTTACATAGGAAACGGTGTATGTGACTTTGAGTAATGATTTGAATTTGTTGTCCTTGCGCCAGGTCTTTTAAGGAACTCCAATATCTAGCTATGACTGCTAGCTCTTTTTCTTCTGCAGGATATTTCTGTTCTACCGTGGTTAACACATAACCGCATCTTTAATGGCCCTTTGAAGGTCTTCAAGTTATTTTGATCTGTGGCCGTCCATACAAATGTAGTGTCTTCTTTCTTCCTTCGACACGCATATAGTGGTTTGGCATATTTCTGGTAGCCCGGAACATGGTCTCGCACATAGTTGCACAGTCCAAGTATCTGTTGCAAATCTGGTGGTGGGTGGTATAATGTTCTCAATCTTTCCTTGGTAGCCATCTGATAATCCTAGATCCGTAGACACTTGAAAACCCAGGTAATTCACTTGGAATTGTCCAAATTGGCATTTCTTCACATTTAGTTTCAGTCCTGCTTCAGAGAGTTGTTTTACTATAGCCTCCAGTCGACGTAGATGATCTTCTTCTGTATCATCAGCAATGAACACATCGTCTATGTAGATTGTCGCGTTCAGGCCGCCTCGTACATCCATTACGGCTGACTGGAACACACACTGGAAGACTGTGTAAAAGCTGTCTTAGCTTGCAACTGTCTTGCTAAGGGTAGGGAGAAAAATCCATTCGCCAGATCGATGCAAGATTTAAACTTTTTTACTTGCAGAGTTTTTAGTGTGCCCTGTGGGTTAATCAGGCTAGCCCTATTGGCAATTGTTCTTCTATTCTGCGCTTTGAAGTTGATGACAGGTCTCCATCCCCCGTCAGGTTTCTTCACAGCTTGTATTGGGCTATTGGTGATGGGGTTCGGTTCTTCTCGAATTATCTCTAGCTGTGTTAGTTCCTTCACTATCCTATCCATTTCTTCTATAGCTCCGTGGTGCAAAGGGTGCTGCCGTACTGCCGGATGCACTCCTCCTGTGATTGTGTGTGTATATATATATATATATATATATATGTTATTATTTTCCGTAGCCTTTGTTTTCCTTCCTCTGAGAAATCACTTTCCTTAATCTTTTCTTCCGTTACCATTGGGACTTCTACTGGTTTATACCAGTCTGGGGAGACTTCTTCATGTATGCGTCCGAGCATTAGTAACTTGGCCTGTAATAGTTTTAATTTCTTCTTCATGGGTTTCCTCTGCTTCTTTGGTTTCTTTAATTCTTTCAGATTTTCGGTGGTAACCAGGTCATTAGGCCCTATTAGCCACACTACTCCTTTCCATATACCGAAAGGCATTGTACTGTCCTCTCCACTGGCAAGCTGTACTTTGAGGTGTCCGATGTTTTTAAAAGGCTTTTTAAGGCTTTTGCGGGTCATTGACACCTCTGCTCCGGTGTCTACCAGGTAGGGTTTTCCATCTACGTCAGCGTAGATATTATTTCCTTTCCAGTATGCACCGTCAATGGTGGCCTGGGACTCCATTATACCATTATCTCCTAGTCCTGGGCTGCCGGTGGCCCCTCCGGACCTTGTCATGGCGTGTTCTGCTGACGCTGTGGTGCTGGCTGGTCTCCTGGTCCCCCTTGTCTTGTCTCTTGAGGACGTTGCCAAATATGGAGTTTGGTGGAAAGGTTGTACACGACGCTGATCTTGCTGTCTTGGTCTTTCTTCTACTGGCTGTCGAGAATATTGGTTTCCTGCTGTGGAATCGAATCCCTGACTCCTAGGCCCTCTCCAGGGTAGTTGTTGGGCAGGAGGATAACTCTTTCTCTTCTGCTTTCCCCCTTGGGTGTCGACCGGTGGCCGCGCTCCTTTCAATCTCTTTTCGTTAAACAGATGCTCCCCAATATCCCATTTCCTGATGGCCTTCTCTATATCTCTCGGAGTGGTGTCTTCGGATGTCATGCACAGGAAGGTTATGTCGTTACGGCTTCCCTTCATTATCTTCTTCAGCACGAGTAACACTCTTTTGCTAGATACCTGGTTTGTTATTTGGTGCCATACCCTGGCTAACGGCTGCCCTTCATTCAGAGCGTCTGTACTTGAAGGACATAGCTGTGCTGGATTAGTTCTTCTTCCTCATCCACTTTGACGGTGACTACCATTCTGTTATACTTCACCGCTAACCACGCTCGCTTTAGATATTTAATCTTGTCTTCTTTGGGCTCCCACTGCGGCACCACTAGGTTTTGCAACTTAAGTCCCTGTAATGGATTAATGGGTTCTATTGCTATTGGGCTAACAAACTCTGGCTTTGTCACCGCACGGCTATGGAGGCCGGCTCCTGTTGATGACTGGGGGTCTCTTTCT
Organism: Mora moro; assembly: GCA_900303205.1. NCBI lineage: Eukaryota > Metazoa > Chordata > Actinopteri > Gadiformes > Moridae > Mora > Mora moro. The sequence continues at coordinate 10,658 of OMNR01094078.1, forward strand.
TGGTTCACCGCTGGTGGTTCAGGGTCCTGGTCGAAATCTTCATCAGGAGAGTCTTGTGCTTCTTCTTTTAATGTTTTGTTTTGTGCAGCTCGGATGGCTACTGGTTTTAATTTATAACGCATGGCGTCATATATTACTTGTACTAGAACATTCCTAAAGTTCCCGGTCAAACTATTAAATTCAATTAAGGTGGCTACCGATAGCATCATAAGGATGTTAGCCCATTCACCTTTCTTGAGGGTTACCTCTAGAGCCAACAATTCCTGGAGACCTTCTCTCCAGCTGTGTGGAATTAGATGCTTCTTCTGTCCTACTCCTGGCATATACACTTTCCTTCCGTCGAACGGCTTACTGGGCTTACTTTAATTGCCGCGGCTTTGCGTTGTGGTTGGGGCTGGTGTTTTGTGAGTACTAAGCGGGGAGGATGACGTCTTTTGTTCGATGCATTTCTTCACAAGGCTTGCGTCTTCTTGGTCACTTTCCTGGTCATCTTCACTGATGTCACTTATAAGATGACCGTACGGACCGGGTTCAGTAACCTCCTTTTGTTTCTCTGAGGTGTCTCTTCATTTAATGCTCAGGGACAGCTGACCAAGTCCTTTAATCATTTCAGCTCTTCTCTCTTGTGTTTGCTCAGGGAGGGTTACTTGCACTATCTCACAGGGGTTCTCCGGTGTACTTGCGTTAGCGTACATGTACGCCTCTACTGCATGGATGATCTTTTCCCCCTCTCTCCAGTCCAGGCTGTCTGATCAGACTGCGTCAGTGCATATTACCGTCCGCCTTGATCCTTGCTCCACTGCTCTCAGAAGTCCTGCCTCAAGGCTCTGGGTTAAGAGGTCCTGAACGGCGGGGAGCCCTTCTCCAGGTTTGATGGTTCTCATTGGCACATGGATTATTGAGTGATACGACGTGTCCCCTCCACTGGTTACTACTGTACTTTCTCCTGTCTTCTGGCGACACCTTATCTGATCGCTAAGTTCCCTCCGGTAGCTTCTTCCGGCTTGTTCCTGCAGCTCTCTCCCGAATGTACTATTAAGGGGATGTAGGGATTTATTCGTGAGGACTATTAGCACATCCCCGCCATGGGTCTCCCTCCCATTTGATTATGGAAGTTCCGCAGGCTTGCTCTGTTCTCCTGTGTGGCTTGGGTATGGGCTGGAGAGGTTGGCGATGGTCTCTGGTCTAATCTTGCTGCTGAGTTGAGATGAATAAAAAGGCAAATTGTCCGGAGATTCTGGGGTCCTCTTGGTCCTCCACCGGGATTGTACGCTCCTGGTCCGGTAGATGGCTTCGATTCCCCGATTCCCCGTTATTCTTTGTTTGTCAGGTCCTTTTATAATGTATAATTTGGTTTCGGGTTACACATACTCCCATACATACGCCCATATTATGCGCTCATATGAACTGCGAACTGTCCTTAGGTGAACTGTCCACAAACTCTCTGATCACATCTGGACGAATTGTGGACTGTCCTCATGTACTGAACTGTCCATGAACTCTCTGAGGATAAGCCATGGCCTGGTTTTCCCCAAACTGTCCATGAACTCTCCACACCTGGCCTGGCTGGCAAACATTCAGTGTTTCGAACATTCAGTGCCAAAACTAAGTGCCTATACAGCAAAAATAATAAGTGCTTACACAGTGATTCATACTAAACAGTAAAACATATGAATTGTACCAGACCTGAGTGCTAACAGTGAGTCATACCAGACCTGAGTGTTAACACAGTGGTTTGTAATCATCAGAACCTCATAACAACTTTGGTCATGCATGTTTGATTACATCATACACGTTTGATTACATGTCCATTATTATGGATTAATATCCACATCCAGTGATACCACATTCAGTGATAAGTGTTTTGATTACAACAACGCCGTGCCTCGTATCATAAAGTACTTCTTCAATCTTATACCGTGCCCCTCGTATCATTAAGCACTTCTTCAATGTTGTACAGTAAAATGCTGATTACATAACTTGTAAAACATTCTTGATGTGCATGGTAAAATGTGGATTACATGACTTCCTCAACCTTACTTGACAATATATACACATATATATACACACACATATATATATATATATATATATATATATATATATATATATACTAGGGCTGTCAAAATTAACGCGTTAATCCAGATTAATTAATTTGAATGATTAATTTGATTAAAAATGTTAACGCAATTAACGCACAATGACTCAAAATCCCACAATTCCACTCACTGGCGCGGATTGGTGCTCCAACGCTATAAAGATGGACGACTCTAAACTACATATTGGCCCTCTCGATGGGAAGTTTGAGTACAAAAAAACCCAAGACGGGACAATCGACCGACATGAAGTAGTTTGCACACTCTGCAGGAAGGAGTTTTCGTTTCACCGAAGCACTTCCAGCTTAAAGTACCACATCAACGCGAAGCATTCATTAGTCGGGGATTCCTCTGCAAGTACTTCGGCGATGCCCGGCTTGCGCCAAACCACCCTCACGGAACGTCGGGGCCTCAGTAAGTCTACCTCTGACAAATTGACTGACACAATTGCCAAGTGGATTGCAAAAAACTGCAGACCGATTAATATCGTCGAGGACACCGGCTTTACAAAGGTTTTGCAAGTTGCATCTCAAGATGCATTGTACAAGGCGCCATCAAGAAGCACAATAATGACAAAAATCCACGGGCTCTATGAAACTGAAAAGAAAAAAAAGGAAGAGGATTTGGCTGTAGCCAAATATGTCGCCCTGACAGGAGACTACTGGACTTCTGTGAGTAACAGTAACTACCTTGGTGTTACAGCACATCAAATTACTGCCGCATGTGAACTAAAGTCGTTTGCATTGACCATAATGAAAACAGAAGAGCGTCACTTTGCAGAGGCATGTGCTAAACATTTCTTAACAGTAGCACGTGAGTGGGCAATTGAAGGAAAAATTACAACTATAGGGACTGACAGTGCACGCAACATGACAGCTGCGGCTAAACTTTTGCCATTTGAGCACGCCTTGTATGGCTCACATCTTACAGAGAAGCATCACTGTGAGCCTTGCTGTCACTGTGAGCCTTTGTGAACGCATTGTCCAAGTG
>OMNR01094092.1:0-10239 GCA_900303205.1 Mora moro
GAGCACCTTCATTTCTCATCTCTTTAAAGCTTTGGGTCGGGGATGTGCACGAACACGCACCGTTTGTGATGTCACAAAGGGATGACACCGACAGCCTCCCCTCCTCAGGGTCTGGGGGACCTGGGGCACCCAAGTCTTTCAAGGCGTTCCAGGATAAAATATGTTGCATGGTTCCAAAGCATATGTACACAGTAGTATTTGTGTGCAAAACATTAGGCAGTAGTATTAGTAGACGACCAATCATGACCTTACAATACAACATCCTTGAAATGTCAGCAATCACCTTGTTCAGGGCCGTCCTCCATTAGTATTTCACTACTGCTTATTATTCAATCTAGTTTCAATGTGATTCAATCACAGTTTCTTCATCTTTCATTGGTACACAATCATATGAATTAAACAGTGAATAAATCGCAGTAAAGTTATACGTTTACACAGCAGGGAGTCACACCATGTTCATCATCCTTATTCCCTAGATCAGTGATTCTCAAAGTGGGGTCCGCGGACCCCTGGGGGTACCAGGGGGTGCGGCATATAGCCAGGGGGTCCGCAAATGAATTGCTTAATTATTGAATTGTGCTGTATCATTAAAATGACATAGCCTATCTACAGTCTCGGACGCATTGTGCATTGAAACAGGCGTAGCACATGGTAGCACACATTAGTTTAATTTGCTTAACATTTGAAAAGTTGGATGGCAATCATGGCTGAAATCTGTGTTGCAATCATAAGGGGGTCCTTGGAAAAATTTCTACCCAATAAGGGGTCCCTGGCTCCAAAAAGTTTGAGAACCCCTGCCCTAGATAGTCTAATACAGGACTCTAATACAGATTCTGTCAATGTAGAATATTCTTAAAGGTTTGAAATACAGCTGACCTTTCGTGGTCTATGTATCAGTGTCTTCACCCTCAGATGTTAGACTAGTCCTAACACACTCTTCTCTTCTCCATCTTCCTGCAGGTTTCCGTAAGATCAGCCTGGACGACCTGCGCAAGGCCTACATTGTGAAGGACGTGCAGCAGTACATCCTCCACCGGCTGGACCAGGAGGAGGCCCTACGCCAGCACCTCACCAAGGAGACGGCTGAGATGCTCAACCAGCTGCACATCAAGAGCAGTGGCTGCTTCCTGTACCTGGAGCGTGTGCTGGACGGCGTGGTCGAGAGCTTCATCATGCTCCGCGAGATCCGCGACATCCCCGGCACGCTCAACGGCCTCTACCTGTGGCTGTGCCAGCGTCTGTTCGTCAGGAAACAGTTTGCGAAGGTCCAGCCCATCCTCAACGTGATCCTGGCCACCTGCAGGCCACTGACCCTCAAGGAACTGTACCACGCCGTGTGGACTAAAAACATGGCTCTTACTATGGAGGAGTTTCAGAAGAAGATGGACATTCTCTCCAAGCTGTTGGTCAACGGCCTCGGGAGTTCTAAAATCCTCTTCCACTACAGTTTTGCGGAGTGGTTGCTGGACGTGAAGCACTGCACCCAGAAGTACCTGTGCAACGCGGCAGAGGGACACCGGATGCTGGCCATGAGCTACACCTGCCGGGCCAAGCAGCTCAAACCGCTGGAGGTGCAGGAGTTCGCTCTGCATCTCGTCAACTCCAACCTACAGATTGAGCCCTTTCACCTGGCTCTCTGGATGGTGTGGAACGGGACTCCAGCTAAAGACTCCCTAATGACCTCCATACCGAGGGAACAGGAGGTGCTTCAGCTCTTGGTGAAAGCCGGAGCCCACGTCAACAACGAGGACGACCACGCGTCATGTATCGTACAGCAGGCCCTGGAGAGAGAGGACTCTATTCGGACGTTGCTTGACAACGGGGCATCCGTCAACCAGTGCGACTCCAGTGGCAGGACTCTGCTGGCCAACGCTGCGTACAACGGGAACCTGGAGGTGGTCAACCTCCTTGTGTCCAGGAGGGCGAACAAGGAGCTCCAAGACAACCACGGACAAACGGCACTTACCCTGGCAGCCAGGCAGGGCCACACCAAGGTCGTCAACTGTCTCATTGACTGTGAAGCCAATATCAACCACACGGATCACGACGGCTGGACGGCCCTGCGATCGGCAGCATGGGGCGGGCACTCTGAGGTCGTGTCGGCACTGCTCTATGCTGGCGCCAAGGTGGACTGCGCCGACGCCGACAGCAGGACGGCGCTGAGGGCCGCGGCGTGGGGAGGTCATGAGGATATCGTGCTGAACCTCCTCCTGCACGGGGCGGAGGTCAACAAGGCCGACAATGAAGGAAGGACGGCGCTCATCGCTGCCGCATACATGGGCCATCGGGAGATCGTGGAGCACCTCCTGGACCACGGGGCCGAGGTGAACCACGAGGACGTGGATGGGAGGACGGCGCTGTCCGTGGCCGCTCTGTGTGTCCCCGCCAGTAGAGGCCACGCCTCGGTGGTGAGCCTCCTCATCGACCGTGGAGCAGAGGTCGACCACTGTGACAAGGACTGCATGACGCCGCTGCTCGTGGCTGGCTATGAAGGACACGTGGACGTGGTGGACCTGCTCTTAGAAGGAGGAGCTGATGTGGACCACACGGACAACAACGGGCGCACGCCTCTTCTCGCCGCCGCCTCGATGGGTCACGCCTCAGTCGTCAACACACTGCTGTTCTGGGGCGCGGCGGTCGACAGCATCGACAGCGAAGGAAGGACCGTTCTGAGCATTGCCTCGGCTCAGGGGAACGTGGAGGTGGTGCGGACTCTGCTGGACAGAGGGCTGGACGAGAACCACAGGGACGATGCGGGCTGGACACCCCTGCACATGGCCTCGTTCGAGGGCCACCGGCAGGTCTGTGACGCCCTCATCGAGCAGGGTGCCCGCGGCACGGAGGTGGACAACGACGGTAGAATACCCCTCATACTGGCGGCCCAGGAGGGGCATTACGACTGCGTGCAGATCCTCCTGGAGAACAAGTCGTGCATCGACCAGCGGGGGTACGACGGGAGGAACTCCATCAGAGTGGCCGGGCTGGAGGGCCACCGGGACATCGTGGAGCTGCTGCTGAGCCACGGCGGTGATATCGACTACAAAGATGCAGATGGACGTCCGACACTCTACATACTGGCGCTGGAGAACCAGCTCGCCATGACGGAGTACTTCCTGGAGAATGGGGCGAACGTGGAAGCGAGCGACATGGAGGGTCGCACGGCACTCCACGTGTCCTGCTGGCAGGGGCATCTAGAGATGGTCCGGCTGCTCATCAACCACCATGCCGACGTCAACTCCTGCGACAACGAAAAACGCTCTGCCCTGCAGTCGGCCGCCTGGCAAGGCCACACCAAGGTGGTGCAGTTCTTGATTGACAGCGGCACATGCGTGGATCACACCTGCAACCAGGGCGCCACGGCGCTGGGCATCGCGGCGCAGGAGGGGCACATCGACGTCGTCCAAATCCTCCTAGAGCAGGGCGCCGACCCCAACCACGCGGACCAGTTTGGACGCACCGCAATGCGAGTGGCGGCGAAGGGGGGCCACTCGATGATCATTAAACTGTTGGAAAAATACGGCGCCAACGCATTGAACGGGTCCAACCCCTCACCGGTGCATACCATGGAGGATAGAGCGCCGCTGTCCGTAACTGGCAAACTGCAGTCGCTCACCATGAAGTCGAACAGCTCTGGCAGCACTGGCGTCGGAGATATGCAGTCTTGTGTGCGTGGCGTACCCAACGGACCCCTACACGCTTTCAGCTCTCCATCAGAGTCTCCGGACTCCACCGCGGACAGACAGAAGTCATCGCTCTCCAACAACTCCCTCAAGAGCTCCAAGAACTCCTCCCTGAGGACCACCTCTTCGACGGCCACCGCACAGACCGTCCCGATAGACAGTTTCCACGGACTCACCTTCACCGAACAGATCCAGCAGCACTCGCTGCCCCGCAGTCGGAGCCGCCAGTCCGTCGTGTCGCCTTCCTCCACCACCAAGTCCACCAATCAGTTGCCGGCGTCACCATCCAGCGACTTCGACTGGACTCAGCTGAAACCAGGACTCAAGTCCACCAAGGGAAGTAAGAGCGGGAACGGAACATCGAACAGCAAAGGGGCGTCAGGGGACAGGAGGAAACTGAAGAACAGTGGCTCGGCCCCGGGTCAGGTTCTGGAGTACGAGATGACCCAGTTTGACAAGAGGATCGCCTTGAACAAGGCGGTCGGCAACATTTCAGTGAAGGATCCTCATTGTAAGATCATGATCGGCAGTCCAGTCCCGGAGGGGGGGAAGGGCCAGGACCAGCTCTTCATCCAACAGCAGAGCTGTGCAGAGAAGAAGAGGAACTGCATCATGACCAACCCCAACTATCACCTCCAGGGGACCCAGGTGTTCCTGGGCCGGGTCTCTGTACCGCGGACCGTCCAGAATGGAGGGCACCAGGATGTTCTGGAAAACTACCCCATAGGGGAGACTGATCTTAGCCTTAAGCAAGCCCTCAAACTTCAGCTGGAAGGATCAGAGGCTGGGTTTAACTACAAGAAAGAGACTCCATTATAGCTGGTAAGAAATCATTTTCCATCATATGTGCTCTCTTTGAAACAGATCTCTTCTTAGCTTCAAGTGTCAAAGTTCAGTGTGAAAGCCTTGTAGCTCACACTTAAGCATGTCTGTTTCTTTTCAGTGTCAAACACAAAATGTAACTTGCTGCATTGGAGTCAACAGCTCTGTTATTAGTTGGACTGCATGAGGCTGGAATGGTGGCTTTAGAGGAATGCGTCTGGCTAAGAGGACTTATTCTCTGTAAGCCAGCAGAACATTGACCTAACTTTATCCTCTCCAATTTCAGATGTCCTGTACGCCATCCGCCAAACAGACATTGGAGGGAAAGTGCCAAAGCAACTGTTGTCATCAAAATGCATAGAGACGGAGTTAGTTTTGTTTTTTGCCACCAGTGGAAGACCTCAAGAAAAACAAAAGCTAGAAAAAATGACGACTAAGGGAAGATTGTGTGGCTTTGGTGACCTGATACTCTGATGTGCCTACATCTGTTACAGCCTTCTTCATGTAACCATGCACAATATCATTTTAATTTAATAATGTACTGATATTTAATAAGCAGTGTATGCACTTTCTCAAGACGGTCAAATGACAGACAAGCATGTTGTTCTTGTGTTTCCTTTCTGTCTGAACATACCATGCTTTCTTGTTTTTAGTATCATGTTCTACTCCTTGTTCTTAACGTCTGCAGCTCTTGTCTTCTCATGGGACATGAAGGGGATGCCGATGCTCAGAACATTAGCCCACCTATGCGCCACAGACTCCAGGCGGTCCGTGTAAACCTTGATCGTCGTGCACAGCATGTGTCGGCAGCGATGGCCATTTAATTCACACGTATATACGGGACTATTTATTTTCGGAAATGAAAGCCACTTCTTTTGCTCAGTTTTGTGTGTCATGCTCTTCCACGGTGTTCACAGGACCCTCGCCGCCTTGGTTCTGTGCGTTGTCGTATTACAAATCTTCAAGAAAGACTCTGTTGACATGTTAAAAAACCTGCGAGTTAATTTTGTCCCTATGGGATTTTCTTCTTTTCATTTTTTGTGTGTAATATTTTTCTGTGTGCATTTAAGATATTTAAATAACCCATAGTTCACCCGCAAGCCAGTTCAGCGCAAAACGCAAACAACTCCAAGTGAAGCCAGTGATCGAAACAAGACATGAATCCTTCGTCCACCGCAGCGCGGTCACTACAATGGACACTTGTTCTCCCAGATCACCGTCATGTGGCCTCATGTCTCTCAACAGCACAATAAATGAGGTCAAGAGGGTTTGGACACGGTTAACAGCCAGGCTTCGTGGCCGTTATGGTTCCCAATGGTTGTGTCGCATACTCATCCAGACGAAGTTGAACCCCCCCCCCCCTCCGAGCAGCTGTGTATCAGCTTAACAGACCCTCATCCTGAGGTGTGGCCCAGGAGCAGAGTGTTGGGACCGTGTCGAGGAAGGGAAACTACAACATCTGCTCCTTGTGGACGACCCGTTACTGTTTACCGGCTGTGCCGTATTTTCATTGGCTCTTCGTGGCGCTCTGGAGCGGGCCGGTGGAATCGTTCAAAGTGCATGCTGGGAAAACGGCGTAAGCTCTTGTCCAAACTCTCCGACGTCTCTGTCTGAATGCTGTTCAGGTCCATCGCAGGGATGGAGGTGTCGCCGGAGCGGAGATGTTTCAGCTCTTGTCTAGCGGTCGCGTGTCTAGCCTGTCTGCTCTCTGTGTCTCGTGTCCGACCGGACGGCTCACGGTCGCGATTGTAAATAGCTTACCGTGTACATTCAACTTTCATTCAACAAAAAATTCCTGTATAATATGAAGTGGGATTTTCTGATGTATATTAAAGTGCTTAATAAACATATTTGCTTTACTGCTGGAAAACAATCCATATTTTGCTTATTCAGTCGTTGCCGTTATTCTGATTTACTTCATATGTTTGTTCTTGTTTCCCTGGATAAAACTCTACAATAGCAGTATTATGATAGTTTGTACATGCTTTTTCCATTAAGTGTATTTGTTTTTAAAGGATGGATGTAAACACAGATGCAGTGGAATTAGAATGTGAAAATCGAAAAACTAATTCTGAATGACAAGTACAAACGCCAGTACAGTCCTGGAGTAGAAGTTCTGCTTCCTTCTTGAAATGATACATTCATCCTTTATCAGTTCAAACCACAGCTCGACCTTCTGAACACCAATTCACTGAAAGCCGCCTGAAATGTCTCAACTGCCGTTATCTCCGATGTCCTCCATTAACTGAACAAGAAGGACATCTCTATAGAGGAGACGTTGTTCTCCTGACAGAGGAACGACGCCACACGACCGAACCACTGGACCACTAATGGACATTGACAAATCACAGTTGACAGCTTTCACTTACAGACAATCATGTTAAAGGAAAAACACCCCAACCCCTCTTCTCTCCTCACTCCATTCCCCTCTGGAGGCGTTGCTCTCGTTCTCCGAGGCCGTCTCCTTTCCAAGAATTGAGTTTTCTTTTTCTGCAAGTCTTTTTGGTCTCCATATTTAGGTCAGTCTAACCACACACTGTGCTGTCAGTCTTTCCTCTACGAGGGATGTTTGATTACGGAGGGCCGGGCCAGGACGGGAGGAACCCTAGAGAGCTGGGCTGGATCAGAACCAAAGCCCAGAGCTGTCACTATCCTCTGGGTGGAACCGGTTCATCCCAGAACGAAGAGTGGAGTGCCAGGGATCAAAACACAGACACGTCTGTTCACAGATGTCAGAGATGTCAAAAATGTTTTTGAGTGAAGTTTTACTTGCAGTATTATTGAAAAGTTTTATGAGTTTTAAGAGGAATATTCTGGGGTATCTCATATCTGTCATCCTAAACCCTGCTGACAGACAGAATCACTCTTCAAAAGGTTCTTCAAAAGGTTTAAAGATTATATCATTTTCCAAATCTCTTCATGATTTCACAGTTTTTCTAGACGAATAGACTGTCAATACGTTGAGCAGAATTAATTTGGTCTTTTGGCCGAATCAATGAGGACCACTCTTGCTCCGGTTAATCACCTAGCTTAGACTTCTTAAGTATCCAACGTAAATCACCCAGACTAATATATCACTTCTGCTTTTTGTGAGTGTTCGCTCTTCGTCCTTCTCGCTCACTCCCCCCTTCTCTCTGTCTCTCCTCTCTCTCTCTGTCTCTCCTCTCTCTCTCTGTCTCTCCGAACTTCTCCCTCGCCAGATATTTCCACTGACCCACCCCCATGAGACTTTGAAGCATTTAGCGTTTTAATTTGAATATGTGTAGGACGTAGTGAGTGGGTGGAGGTAGGAGACAGGGAGGTGTGGTTAGGAGTGTGTGGGTTGGAGGTTGGGGAGGTATGGTGAGCAGGGTGGGAAGGGGGACAGAGGTGGAGTCTTGCTGAGCTAATGGTGCTGAGGTCATGGTTTGAGGGGTGACCAGGCCCGTGGATCTATGGCTTTGGAGGGACGCATTTCTGTTTTCCAGGAAAGCCAGCGGCCACATCTGGTTTTCCTCCACCCAAGCCTCCTTTGTTTTGGATACGGTGCTAACACGATCCCACCCAGTTTACAGGCAGAGGTGGACCTAGCGCACGGCCGCTAGTTAGCATGTGCTGTTAGTTAGCATGCCCTGCTACGCGGTGAAGGGTTTTATGATGTGGCCTAGACCACTCAACACTAATCATAGATGGGATATAGATATCATACTGGCTAACATTAGCTCCTAGCTACTGAGTCAACTAAGGCCTACTCCTACAATGACATTTTGAAGCCAAAGAAGTGCATTTAGTTTGAAAACATCTCTTTAAAGAGTAAAAAAAAAAAAAAAAAGTCCATCTAATGTTGTTTCTAGACTAATAGAATTAGCATAGAGGCGGGAACACAACCTCTAAATGGGATTATCGGCCAATAAGGAAGAGGTCACGTTGTGACATCACAAATGCATCTTGTCTGGATGTTTGTGTCTGCTCGTTCCTTTCTGTCAGCAGCTCCTGGTCAGCCAGGAGTCCTTCATCGTGAGGACCTGGGTGTGAGCAGGAGCAGACACCAGCTGACATCTCATGGATGATGGATGGGTGTACACTCTGGTAAAAGGTGGCAGATTAGCTTCGTCACGTTGTTAAATGACTTGTCTGCCTTTGTTTGTCAGACTGAAGTGTTGCTTCATTAGTGTTGTATTGTTCAGTGTACTCTGTGCCCTGGAACTGACCAAACATAAGTGCTTCCCATTCAAACACACAAACACATGGTGTCTCGGTGGCCAGACCTTGGAAATGTTCACAGCTTGTTCACGGATGACTGGTTAGTCAGTTAACATTTACACATACATCCAAACTGTCTCCAAATAGGTTTTATTTTTTATTATTATTTATTATTTAACATACAAACGTGTCACAGACTGTTTATACAACATGGGCCTTCCTCACCTAGCGACCTAGCATCTTGGTTCCATCTTGGTTCCAAACGCTAGTAAAGACCAGATATGTAAAGACCTGATCCTATTGGATGAAAACCAAAGGATGTTGTTGAAACTGTAGTCTGAAGCCTGAAGCTGGCTAGATGCTATGTTATAGTTAAACTGTTATAACATTTCCTTAATAATTGATAATGTTATGAAGGTTAAGTGCCTACATACTTTAGGTCGATTTAAAAACTATGGGTGCAAAAAGGAGAGTTGAGTTGCCATGGTGACTGAAGATGCAGGACAAATATTGATGTAAGAGACCCTCTTACTCCTCCTTCCCTCCTCTCCCTCCTTCCCTCTTCTCTCTCCCTCCTTCCCCCCTCTCTCTCCCTCCTTCCCTCCTCTCTCTCCCCCCTCTCTCTCCCTCCTTCCCCCTTCCCTCTCTCCTTCCCTCCTCTCTCTCCCTCCTTCCCTCCTTCCCTCCTCTCTCTCCAGCCTTTCCTCTCTCTCCCTCCTTCCCTCCTTCCCTCGTCTCTTTCCCTCCTCCCCTCCTCTCTCTCCCTCCTTCCCTCCTCTCTTTCTGTCTCTCATCTCTATTTCTCTCTTGTTCAATATTTCCACTTGCATGTCACGTGTTGGATGATGGGGAAGTGGAACTATTGCTTTCAGGTTTTATATAGTTAGATGTTGTATTCCTGTTACTGTGGTAATGGTACCTCGTTGGTTGTTCCCTCATTCTGATGGTGATCGATTGAGCCACTGACTTAGGGATGTGTGTATGTATTGATCGATCAGGGTTTCTGTCACGTGACGTCTATGATCACTGCGATTGGAGTACAACTAACCTGGGATCCAGCGGTCCTACTGTGTTACAGCAGAACTTCTGACCCAGCAGTCCTACTGTGTTACAGCAGAACTTCTGACCCAGCGGTCCTACTGTGTTACAGCAGAACTTCTGTGTATGTCTATGTGTGTGTGCACATGTGTGTGTGTGTGTGTCTGTATGTGCGTGTGTATATCTATGTGTGCGTGCACATGTGTGTGTGTGCACATGTGTGTGTGTGTGTGTGTGTGAGAGAGAGTGTGTCTGTATGTGCGTGTGTATATCTATGTGTGCGTGCACATGTGTGTGTGTGTGTGTGTGTGTGTGTGAGAGAGAGAGAGTGTGTCTGTATGTGCGTGTGTATATCTATGTGTGCGTGCACATGTGTGTGTGTGTGTGTGTGTGTGAGAGAGACTGTGTGTGTCTAGGTAGTCGTGAGTGTTTATGTGCAGTATGTACTGTACTGTTTAAATGCTCCCAGCTTCATATGTGGGACACCGGGGTACAAGAATGTGCAAAACAGATGGAA
>OMNR01094106.1:0-10074 GCA_900303205.1 Mora moro
GTATAGGGCAGGGGTCGGCAATTAAGGTTGGCCTCGGGCCAAATTTTTTCCAAGCCATTACATGGCGGCCAGAACCAAAAACAACGGCTCATTTAATAAATTGATAGTGAAAAAATGTTAACTCTGTGACAGACCACCTTATAACTAAGACATACATTTGTGGCAGAGGCAGAGAATGGATCAAAATAAACGAGCTGCATAGGTGGCATAATAAACTGTAAATGAGCAGTTTGTTCTACTTTTGAATGCGATAAAGACGCACGAGAGCAATCGACTGACGCATAAACACCTTGAGAAGTGCCTGCGGATTAAAGTGACGTCACCACATATCACCACATATCACCAGATATCACCACATATCACCACATATCACCACATATCACCACATATCACCACATATCCAGCGAATAGTGACCGACGGGAGATGCCACTTTTCACACTAAGTGAGTACTAAGCCTGTTATTGTATTTATTGTATTTTTAATGTAGTTAATGAATGTCTCGTTGTAATTCTTCTATACCTAATGTAGCGCGTCTGCTCTGTCGTTTCAGGAGCTAACGCTCCAGTCCATCATGTGTGGTGCCGTCACAGTCATATATAAGTAAAGATAAAGTTTGAATGACTTACTGAACTGCTGTTTTTATTTCATACCACACTGCTTGTTGTCTATTTCAGCACATCGCTGTCCACCCACTTTGTTTCCCATGTTGAGCAAGCGGCACATTGCACCTCGCTGCCTGAGGCTGTTATTCACTCTCAACATGGATGAAACAAGTATAATAAGCATTCTTTAGGTGGTGGTAGTTTCTCTGTTTGGACATTATAGCTTAAATATATAGCCTGTATGTGGGACTGTCGGTCTGATATTGTGTAAAAAAAATAAAAATAAATCATATTCTCAAAATAATCTGACGGGCCAGATATTATTGCTGGCGGGCCAATTTCGGCCCGCGGGCTGCCTATTGCCAACCACTGCACTAGGAGAATTTACCAGCAATCAGCCACATTGTGCCTGTGGTAATTTTACCACAGGAGATCTCCATCTCTATGCTACTTGCATACATGCATGTCTGCATGCTGTGCTAACCCAGGGATGAGACTCATTCAACTGAATTCTACCTGGAAGGGAACGGTGGACCTTTTGGGTGGTAGCTGGGGCTTGGCAAAGACGAAAGGCTGGATCTGGTGCTTCACGTAGGCCTCAGCCATGGTGGTGCTCAGGTTCATCTGCTCTGTGGGGCCCACGTACTCCTCCTTCTTGTGGAACTGGGGCAGAGAGACGGGCCACTGCTGGAACTTCTCCTTGTTCTCCGTGCTGCCCTGGAGGGGAACACTGGATGCCGCCATGGAGGAGTACTGCAGGATAGAATAGGATAAAAAGAAACAAATTAGCCATAGAAAACCAATACTAGTCTCATGTAAAATACTCAGGTCAAACTCCCTCTGTCTCTCAAAGCACTTGTAAGTCACATGGCTAAGAGTGTGTGTTTTGCCACTAGTCAACTAGTTTGATGCAAATGTTGTGTAACTCCTCAGAGATGTAAACACCACCTAATACCCGATTCTACCATTTCTAACCAAAATAGCTAATAATACCCCTTTCAAACCTTACACCTACATATATCTCTCCACAACCTAATACCTAATCCCTTTCCATCCAGTCATTTGGTGTCTGCCGTACCTCGTTGGTCTGGGGCTTGCAGCTCTGGGGCAGTTCCCCAGCCAGACCCTGGAAGTCCTGCCGGTTAGTGGTGAGGCTCTCCAGTTGCTGACCGCTGGGCTTGTACGTCTCCGGGGGCCGCTGCCAGCGGGGCTCCACCAGGTGCGGGACGAACACCAGCTGGTTGCTGGTGACGCTCTCCAAGGGTACGCCGGATGGCTGCACCATGTTGGCAGGCTTAAAGCTCTCCCGCGGGGCCGCGGCCCGGGGAATAAAGTCGTCCTGGAAGGTGGTGGCGCCACCGAACTTGCAGGAGGGAGGTTGGTAGCTGTACTCTGGCTTGGTTAGTTTCTGTCTGCGGATCTCCCACTGCTTGAAGTCCTCTGAAAGGTGCGACACGATGCGGTTTCAAATGAATTGGCTGTGGAATTGGCTGACAACTGATTACGCAAGTTTTAACTGCTTTTTAGAATACAGATAAAACAGTGAAAGACAAGAAAAGACAAACAGCAAATCTGTTGATGAATACTGCTTGCAGTGCAGCAATTTCCATTTCAATTTTAGGACATTCAGTCTGACATTTACAAGAAAAAAAAAGTCATCAATGAGACACCTTTATAGGTGGGTATGGCCACCATCTTAGGTTTGTCCATGCTGCGAGTCATCTCTCTGGGCCTGACGGGGACTGAGGGCTGGGTGATCTCATAGGGGTTGAAGGCCTGGGTGTAGGTGGTTCCAAGGTCGATCTTCCCCGAGTTAGGCCTGTATTCGGCGGGCTGGCGGCCTGGCCGACGCTTCACTTCGTGGGGGATGAAGTCTGTCCTTTGTTTTAACGGAGAGAGAGAGAGAGCGGTGAACAAACATTTATTCCTAGAACAAGGAATGTGTATCAAGTGGAATATTCCTGCAGTTTGATTCAAAATGTGAAATAAATACATACAGTTTTAATACCTCTGCAGGGCAAACTGTTTGCTGCAACTTTACAGCTCCTAGCGTTACAGTTTATATACTTAAGTCTTGTTATCTTATTTATATTTGGTCGACATTTCTATTTCATGAAATGAATGTGTGAGAGAAAGAGAGATACAGAGAGAGAGAGAGAGAGAGAGAGAGAGAGACATTGAGACACAGGTTGAGAGAGGAAGCAAGAGAATATATTACAGGTGAACTCAGGTCTCAGGTTTCACTATCTTGGGCCAAGGCCAGCGAGTAAACTCACTTGAATGTCGTGGTGCCATCCATTCTCTTCTTATTGTTGTCCAGCTCTGGCTTGGGTTTCACGACACTGGGAGGGTTATACAGACCCGTGTACACTGGGAATTTCTCAGAGTACTCAGTCAGTACACATGTTGTCATGTTCCCTTTGCCGTAGAGAGATGTGGGCTTGTGCGGGCAACGGTGACGTCTACAGGAGAGCATAGCATAGTCAAGTAGGCTATGGGTGCCCCACTTCACTGTCAACAGGGATGTATTGACATAAATAAGAGGGTATACACTCTTGGCGGGTTGTGGCTGGTATCAAGACAAATTAAATTCTATTTTTTCTGGATTTAAAAGTACTTGTTACTAAATCCTTAAAACATCACCTAACAATATTTTTGCATTAGGGAGTGTCTGAATGGCAAAAATGATTTAATATATAACAGAAAAGCAACAACAACAAAAAAGCATCTAGAAAATATTAAAATAATAATGTTATGGTTCACTCTTTGAAGGCCCTGCCTTCAAAGAGTGACAGCTATCATTAACTCCATGGGAAGGTGTCACAGCTCTTAGTACTGAGTGAAATGATAAATAAGAGGTAAATATGAGCGAAGCAGCCAGTACATACCCACAGTTACAGAGCTCACAGACACACTTCCTCATCCTCCACAGCAGGACCCACAACTCGCTGCTCAACAATCCCGTTTCCATGGCGGCACTTCGTATCCAAGCAACCAGTTGCTTGCGGGTTTTTTTTTGGGTGCGACGTAACGTAATGACGCGTCGACCGAGGGGGCGTGGCGTGACGGGCGAAGCCTGCGGTCCAAACTTCCGGGGTAGCAACGTGAGTCGACGCAGGTCCGCATGTCGGTCTGAAACGTGTTTATTGTGAAGACGTCCAAGTGTTTATCCTTACAGTGTGTGCGGTACATGTAAACGGCCGTGTGGAGAGACGTTGTGCTTAGTGAAAAAGGATGTTATTCATGAAATATCTACTTTCAGCGAGCTAAGCTAGTCTCCTCTGGAGCCTGTGCGTAGGGTACCTGTCAAATGTACACACAAGTCCCAACTGTTCTTATTATTATCGGACTTATTTATCATCAGAATACATGTCTTATGAATTACACTCTACGTGTATTATACTGGCTTGTCATTGTGTTATATCCAGCTATTAGCGAGACAAAAACAGTTTGTTTACAGTGTCCAAGGAACTCCATGAATCAACTCGCCATGAACCAAATGTTGTTTGCAGGTGTTCAGCCATGGGCCACACAAGCTTGGACAAGATCATTTCTCTGCAGAAAACCCCTGCTAACATTAGAAACCTCTGCATTTTGGCACACGTTGACCATGGTGAGTATACTGTGCAAATGTGTTGTAATGGGGAATGGGGAGTTGTAATGTTATTTTGTTGTGCGTTTTATGAAACTGACCGTAATTAATAAAAACAAATTGCATATTTACAGGTAAAACTACCCTAGCTGATTGCTTGGTGGCCAGCAACGGCATAATATCAAGTCGCCTTGCTGGGAAGGTATGTTGTCAAAATGTTGCTCATAATAACCCCAAAAACTGATAATCTTATACTCAGTGTTCTGGCTAATGTCCATTACCTAACATATTAGTTGTTTTTTGGTGTATACAGTTGAGGTATCTAGACAGCAGGGAAGATGAACAGCTCAGAGGGATAACCATGAAGTCCAGCGCCATATCTCTGCACTACGCATTCGGTGAGTACGCAGCATACATTCCACGGTATGCACTGCATGACCACTAATAATGAATACACTTTAGATACGTTTTATATGCACATTGAACCCACAAAGGAATTGTAAACAATACATCAAAATACACCAAGAAATCTGTAAAGTTGGTGTTATTGCAGAGATCCAACATACAGTCATGGTTAACTCAACAATGTGTCTTCATGTTTAGTTGTCATTTTTAATATTTTTCCCTGATATCTTTTGTCGTGTGTGCACGCTCTCACCAGGCGAGAAGGAGTACTTGCTGAACCTAATCGACTCACCCGGTCACGTGGACTTCTCCTCGGAGGTGTCCACTGCCGTCCGGCTGTGTGACGGAGCCATCGTTGTCGTGGACGCAGTGGAGGGAGTATGTCCACAGGTTGGTGTCACTGCCGTCGACCCTCAAATTAGTTCACCAAATTGTTCACAAAAGCCATGTGTATAGTATAGTATACTATAGTATAGTATAGTGTAGTATATACCTACTAACTTCTTATGGAATGGAGTCAAGTACATATACCTTTTATCACAGTTACAATTTGAAAGGGACAGGCCAACATTGTGATGAACTTTGACAGTTCGTCCCTGTGAACCTTGACAATAGACTCCTCCCTTTTGCCTCAGAGATGACAAAGCAGCCAATGAATATGACTATTAAGAAGAACAAATGCGACATTAAAACAAGGAAAAAAACACGAAACAAGGCCCACAGTGAATTATAGTCACAAATATCTGACAAGGTCAGTTGGAAAGTTCTGTCATAACACGAACATATCCTGAACTATTCCTGAAGTGCTTCTGCTGTCTGATTACTGGCTGTCCTCATGTTAATGTCTGTCTTTCCGCATGTTAATGTCTGATGTGATGTGGCGTGTGTGTGTGTGTGTGTGTGTGTGTGTGTAGACCCAGGCGGTGCTGCGGCAGGCCTGGCTGGAGAACATCCGACCCGTCCTGGTCCTCAACAAGATGGACCGACTCATCACAGAGCTGAAGCTCACCTCCCTGGAAGCCTTCACGCACCTGCAGAAGATCCTGGAACAGGTGACCTCCCCTAACCGTCACCCTACAAATAGACACACACCCTCACCCCTATCCCTCACCTATATCCTTGGCCCTTATCCCTTACACCTATTGTTAAACTTTAACCTCTGAGATATTAACCTCCTAATTAATTTGTTATGAGCTATACCCGTGTGTGCTGGGCAATGAGGCTGCAGTCATGATTATGCTAATGCAGGCTTAGATGTGTTTTATTATTATTTAGTCATTTTTAGTTTTAAACAAATTGCATATCTAAAAAAACAAATGTTTTTGTTGTGTGTATATTGTAGGTAAATGCTGTAACAGGAGCGCTGTTCACATCAAAAGTTCTGGAGGAGCGTGCGGAGAAGGAGAAGGAGAAGGAGAAGGAGAAGGAGAAGGACTCCTCGGGCAGTCAGGCGGAGGAGAGCCTAGGGGCGGAACAGGTGTACGACTGGAGCGCCGGGCTGGAGGAGACGGACGACTCCCACCTCTACTTCTCCCCAGACCAGGGCAACGTGGTGTTTGCCAGTGCAATCGACGGCTGGGGTTTCAGGTAACACTCACCCTGGTCCATCTTACACTTTACACTTTTATTCAAACATTGTCTTACAAGTGAGGCTGACAATTATCAAAGCATAACAATCATAATTGGAGTAACTACAAAACACTCGCGTTGGGTTTTTGTCCGCAGGACCACCAAACAACCTAGAGGTGGTGCTATAATATTTCCAAATCTCCTGTAGCTCTTCCAACTCTGCATTAGTGTTGCATTAGCCCCACTAGATGGGGCTGTCAACTCAATTTTAAGAGATGACAGTAATATAATATATATATATAGTGTACTAAAGAGGAGAGAAAAACTCTACATGTTTATTGTCTCCTTCCAAAAAACAAAATGATGGATATTT
The DNA here is from genome assembly GCA_900303205.1 of Mora moro. Lineage (NCBI taxonomy): Eukaryota > Metazoa > Chordata > Actinopteri > Gadiformes > Moridae > Mora > Mora moro. The sequence goes on from OMNR01094106.1 coordinate 6,543, forward strand.
GGATAGATATTCAACATTAGATATTCTCCTTTTGTCCAGCCTCAGACTCAGGATAGAACACAGAACCTTTCGGCCCTTGGTGTCCCAAGCTCCCCCAAGCTCCCCGGGCCACTAGATCCTACGATGCCCTCTGATGGCTTAAAGATCTCCAGTGTTTCCTTTACGATGTTTTCCAGCAGCGGTGCTGAGCTGTGTGTGTGTGTGTGTGTGTGTGTGTGTGTGTGTGTGTGAGGTGCACCGTGTTGATGTGTGCGTGTGCACGGTGCTGATGTGTGTGTGCACGGTGCTGATGTGTGTGTGCATGGTGCTGATGTGTGTGCGCACGGTGCTGATGTGTGTGTGCACAGTGCTGATGTGTGTGTGGTGCAGATGTGCGTGTGCGCCAGAGATGTGCAGATTGAGTAATTGACCTGCGTGACCCGACTACACCTGCGGGTGGAGGCAGTTGCAGATCAGCCCTTTTCCCGTCTTCATAAGATGCGGGTGGTTTGCGGGCGGGTTGGTGACAATCAGCTTCGTCTCTTGCTATCGGCTGTTTCTCGCTGTGCCATCCTAATTATTTCGTTCAAGTTCGGTATCGCCATTTTAGCTTGTCTGATAAATCCCACGTGATTCTTTTCTGATTATCTTGTTGTTATTTGTTGTCCTTGTTGGGCAGATTATTTACATGACATGCACATTGTATTCTCATTTATTTAAGAATTAGATAGGTGTTTTATTATAGCCTAGGCCTACGCCTATTGTCTTTGTTATTTATCTTCACATGCAATTGCCTCTTTATATTTCAGCTGCTCTGTGTTTTCTGTTCAATTTATAGCATAATTCTTTATTTAGGCAAAAGTCAAATGTTGACTATGCATTTTGTTGTTTGGTTCAGTAATCCAAAATGCATTACCGATGATAGGCTGCACTCGCGCACACGATGTCCGCAAATCTCCTCTTCATATGAAACAAAACTATAAATAACAAAGCGATATTCGGCCGTGCCATTTCATAAACGCGGGTTGGGAAGCGGACGCGGGTGTCGTTTTCTTATGTTTACAAGCGGCTGGTTTGTGTCGCGGTCGGCTGCAGTTACAGCAATATGTGGATTTGGGTGAGAAAATACCGTCACCGCAAAACACCCGTGGGCGCAGAGAGGGTTTAGTGTGACTGCTGATTGCAGTAGAAACGGTCTCCTGCGATGGTATAACAATATACATATATAACATAATATATAACATAACAAGAAATAGCATGCGAGCGCACTGTGTGTGTGCCAGCCAAATATTTTTGGCGTTCATGTCGTGGCGCAGACACAGTTCTCAGTCTGCGATTTGTAGCCATGCCATCGTCTGGGTTCCATAATACTGTTGCTTCTGTTCTGCACGGCCAAATATATCGGCTACTCTCTGATATTAAGTCACTTGTTGTGTTACTTTTTCTCTTTTATTCTTCCTATTTTTGCCCATTCATGAGCTAATGCCACCGACGGTCTCATTGTGTGTTTTTTTATTTGTCTATAGCAAAACACGTATTTTGCCGTCAGTATATCTCCTATGACATTAATGACAATCTAACAATTGAGGGGGGTGCGGTAGGGGGGTACCTCTGATATATATGTGTTTAAATAAAACAAATAGCATTTGGGGCACCCAACATAATTTCTAAATCTAAAAAAATGTAAATTCTACAAATGTTTTTGTGGTTTTTGTTTCTGGAGTGTGGCTCGTACTCCAGGGGCGGTGCTGCCACCGCTGGATGCATGGGGGGGGAACACTGGTCCCCCACTGTGGAAATATAGATTGTTGCATCTTTAATGGCAAAAGATCACGGTGTCGAGACCTAGTTCCTCGGAGCGGCTGTGTCCTTGTGATCACTTTGTGCTATAAATAAACCAATTAATTCCCCGTCGTGGCAGCCAAATATCCTCCGTCGCTGAACCCGACTCCCATCTGCCATACACCAGGGGAAACTGAGGAGGAGGAGGGGGGAATTCAAAACAAAATGTTTCCCTTTTCAAAATAGCAGCGTTAACAACAACATGTTTCTTAACGCCACTAATAAGCCCCAGCGACAAAAATCACGGCAGGCATCTCTGACACCCGTGATTGTTTTTTCTAATGTTGTGTAACAAGACGTGTGCTCAAGTTAAGCATTAATCATTTCTCCCAGTGTTCAGCAGTTTGCCCACATCTACAGCCAGAAGATGGGCATTAGGGAGGAGGTGCTGCGTAAGACCCTGTGGGGGGATTTCTTCCTCAACGCCAAAGCCAAGAAGATCATGAAGGGCGCTCAGGTAATGCAGAACCACGCTCCCATCCCATCTCCCTGTCCTCCTCCTCCTTCACAGGTTCCCCTCTCTCTTCTGGCCTTTGACTCTCTTGAATTCTTGTCTTTAGCTACTTTTCCCAGAAGACAAGCTATCCTTGTCAGCGAGGGCGATCTTCTTGCACTCGTAGTCTTTCTGCTCAGATTAATATTCCGATGAGCTGTTTACATGTAAAGCAAGCGGTCCCTTATCTGATTTGGGGTCATCGCTTTGATACACGAAAACGCCCAGTCTCTGGCTGAGACAGGGGTCTCTGGCTGAGGCAGGGGTCTCTGGCTGAGACAGGGGTCTCTGGCTGAGGCAGGGGTCTCTGGCTGAGGCAGGGGTCTCTGGCTGAGGCAGGGGTCTCTGGCTGAGACAGGGGTCTCTGGCTGAGGCAGGGGTCTCTGGCTGAGACAGGGGTCTCTGGCTGAGGCAGGGGTCTCTGGCTGAGACAGGGGTCTCTGTTGTTTCCGCCCTTCATTCTCATCTTGTTCCTTTGGCATTTCTGCTGCAGCGGCACACAGTTGTACATGTTACAAGATACGTACATCTTATGTTGCTGCTAGCATCTTACTGGCAAGCTCACAAACGTCCGGCCGGAAGGTCGACACTCAAGCGCAAATGTTTGATTTTACCTACAGCCAATCAAATGGAGCTGAGCGCAGATTTTCCACTCAATGTATGTTTTGGTCAAACTCGCAGGCTTATCAACTGGTAAGGAGTCCAGAGGTCTCGGTAGGAGGCAGAAAACGTTTAGGTTGTAATTAATCATTTGAACATCAGTTTAGGAGTTACAGTTCTTACAGTTCTACGTCTTCTGGTCTGTTTGTGTTGGTGCTGGTAGGCCAGGTGTGTACATGGTTAGGAGAGGAGTGTCTGTGTGTCTGTGTGTCTGTGTGTCTGTCTGTCTGTGTGTGTCTGTGTGTCTGTGTGTGTCTGTGTGTCTGTGTGTCTGTGTGTGTGTATCCTAAACTGATGACCAGATGTTGCCAGGTAATGACGTTGAAATTAATAGATAAATGGATGGATGGATGCACGCTGTATAGGCCACATTATCCATTATTTTAATCTTGGCCCGATCATCTCAGCTCCTCCTGCTCATTTATTTAGTCTGAGCCATTCAGTAAGTAGCACTCCTGTCATGCTCTAGTGGTCTCCTCCTCTGTCCTCACATCGCTCTGTGTGTGTGTGTGTGTGTGTGTGTGTGTGTGTGAGAGAGAGCGGCCCTGGGATTGACTG
>OMNR01094500.1:2853-14074 GCA_900303205.1 Mora moro
TTAATTTAATGTCATTAGAAGTATCCAGATGTGTTCAGAATGCATTCAACTGCTATATTCTTCAATATTCCTTCTTCACACAAAATCCACTCCGTGAGTTGATCCTCAAAAATCCGCGCCACAGCTTCCAGCTCCCCATGACTCCGCACCACAGCTTCCAGCTCCCCATGACGCCGCACCAGAGCTTCCATCTCCCTAGAAGTCCGCACCACAGCTTCCAGCTTCCCATTAGTCCGTACCACAGCTTCCACTTCCCCATAAGTCCGTACTACAGCTTCCACTTCCCCATCACTCCGCACAACAGCTTCCAGCTCCCCACTGGTCCGCACCACAGCTTCCAGCTCCCCTCGGCGCTTCTCAAGTTTCACTCCGGTGTGAGCGCGTCCTCCTCCCGTTCTTCTCCGCCGTGTGTTGTCAGGCAGAAGCACGCAGTCGCAGACGTCGACGGCGGGTGTCTGATTTTGGGAAACTTGACGACTTGGGAGGGGGGGTTAAAATACTACCGGTCGCAACCGTTGCAGTCAGCCGTTTGTTTGTGGTTTGTCTTCGGCTTACGATGTCGGCGGGCACTGAGTCGTCCGGCTTCTCGAGTGAGGAGGTGCTGAACCACCGCTTCCCTCTCCACCGGGCGTGCAGGGATGGCGACGTCGGTGCCTTGTGCGCCCTCCTCCGGTGCATCACAAACCCAGCGGATTTGACGGCGGAGGACTCCTTCTACGGGTGGACACCGATACACTGGGCCGCTCATTTCGGAAAGGTAGCCGCCCCCACCACCACCAGCAGCACCACCACCACCGTTCTTTTTAACGTCGAAAACGGGGGGACGGTGGACGGTGCGTAGAAAAACGCGTTCACGCGTCCCGGGGTTAATATCGGCCGGCCGTGTGCTAATAATGGCCAACGCTCAGTAACGCACCAGCGCCAACTACGCACACGATTGTTCGGCGCTGGGCGCACCGTCCGTGGACCATGAGACCACTGGAACAGCCGTTTGGCCGCACGGTGTCTTTTTGCGTCATTTATTCTGCTAGGTTTGTCGTCTTCCCTAGGATATAAGCATGCACATTTATATTTCTTGTCTTGTGGCGGTGTTCACTGATATCTCCAACGATCCTCGGGCCAATTGGCACCAGTGCACGTTTGCCCAAAAAGGCGTGGAGGTGTGGCGTCCACGACGCGGGGAACAACAACCGGAACAGAGGCGTGCGTACGAGATAAAACGGCTCTAGTGACCACCCGCCTAATTTCAAACCAAAGTGCGCACAAAGTCCCAACGTTATTTGTCATTATGAGTACGACTTGCCTCTTGAGTTTAGTGTCATTGTGTTTGTTTCGAAAGTTAGTACAGGATGAAGAAGAAATATGTGTGACACACCGGATTAGTTCCTGTAACTAATCTATTGCGCTTTGTTTCTGCCCGTGTGTGACAGTTGGAGTGCGTGATGCGCCTGGTCCAGGTGGGCTGCGGTGTGAACGCGGTGACCTCCAGGTTTGCACAGACGCCCACCCACATTGCCGCCTTCGGGGGCAACCCCGATTGCTTGTTATGGTTACTGCAAACCGGTGCAGATATTAAAAGACAGGTATGGCAGTAAGACCTCTCGCTTTCACCACCACATGCACCGCTGTAGCGTCGTCATATTCAGTTTAGTCAGCAACATGCGACACACGCATACATGATCAGCATACCGAACGAGTATGCAGAGGACACGCAAAGAATCGAGCAGGGATTATTTGATATAGAGGGTGAAAACATTACGTAAAAAGGAGCTTGTGCTTGCTATGTTATATGATCCTCTACAATGAAGACTTGTTTTAAAAAACACCAAAGTTACCGAGACACTGGTCCCAGCATGCATGTTGAAGCATACGAGAAGGGACAGAGCCGCCGGTATAGAAGTCAGAGCTCAGCGCTGATCCCATCAAAGGAGGGATCATCCTTACTATGGGTCGTGGCCCATGCACCCTTTATCAGCCACTTCTCCTCCAGACTCTGATGTTGGCATATCCATGCCTTTTTGTCTGGTTTAAACCGTCCACCCCTCTCGCTCTCAGTGTCTGATGTGTATTTCCCTTTTTAAAGTTCACAGACACCGCACCACCGCGAGGAGTGTAAATTAGTAGGTCACGGTTACATAATGGTGTCTTGTCTTGTCTGGCGAGCCGTCGGTGACTTTTCGGTTCTCTAATGTACGTGTCTGTCTAATGTATTCGACATGTGTTTCCTTGATATCATTAGACTTGGACATTTTGGGTTTTAGTGTACGATTCTCCCGGCACTGTAAAGATGAAGGTAGCTGCATGGAGTTTTCATATGACCTACATTTTGGTGGTTTAACAGACAGCGCCCAGACTGTTGGAAATCTCTGCGCTCCAGCGGCTTTGAAATTCCCTGAAATCCCCTGCCACCCCACCCCTCTGTAGTCTAGCCCTGCCCTGTTTATCTGAGTGGGTGGCGGTAACGTCTGGGTGTAAAGTTTACCTTCACACCCTCTGTCCTCGCAAACCTCCTGCGTTTGATCACGGCAATACGATGCCAACTTGGAAGGGGGCGGTGGACGCCACAGTTTTAGTTAGTTTTTTAGTCATTTTAGTTTTGAAACAAACAAAACAAACGCAACACAATCTCTTTTTACATACGTCACTCATTCATTCTCAGGTGTAGTGTTTTGGGTGTCGGGCTGGGTGGATATGGTTCCTTTGCATAACGTGGCTCTCCCTCCACCCAGGACTATGTAGGTGAGGCCCCCATCCACAAGGCTGCCCGTGCGGGCAGTCTGGAGTGTGTCAGAGCTCTCTTGATGCAGGGAGCGGAGGCTGAGTAAGTCCTATTGTAACCCTCTCCTCTGTCCTCTTCTCTTCTGTTACTACCCAACATCTTAACTTTAACAGCTTTTGCAGGGGACCACCACCAAATGTGAAGTAAAGTGCAGGACACCTCTATGCTATGTCGTTATTCAGTTTCTACACTGATAATTAGTAGTGAGTGCATATGTGTGAAGCACTAGATATCTTGATGACATTCAATATATTTAATTGGCTAGAATATTACATATCTGGCTCAATAAGCTTTCCATCCTTTGATGGTAATATGGTTAAAAATCTGGATTACATGAATTATGGATTGCATTAATTACAGGATTACAAGCAAATGGCTATTTATTCCCAAATTTGGGGCCAGTCCATAACATTAATCGTTCAATATTTAACAACACTGGGCATCAACATGTCCAAATAATAATTGTAAAAAAAAACATATATATATATATTTTAAAAAAACAACAACATATATAACTCTAGTTAGTGTTTTGGTGATGATCCCCTGAAAATGACATTTAGGAAAATCATAGAAATTGTTGTTTAATATTGCAACAATTCACATCAAGTTGCTCTCTGCGTATAATGGTCACCTTATTCACAATGTTTGCAAATTTATTTGGATTCTTAAAGATAGATTTATAACTTTGCAGTAAAATAGTTCTCTTCTGAAATTATGACATAAGCAGCAGTGTATGTAACCTGTGATGCAAGTTTTGTGCAAATATATGTTATATGCAAATATAAAACTATATTTGCTTCATTATACACCCCAGAGAGCAATTTAATGTAATGTTGATATAAGGATATTAGGCCATGTTGCATGATCTTTGTTATAACCAGAGTGTGGTTTTATTTGTTAACCCTTTGTTTGGTGTAGTGTATTGAGTGCACAACTGAACCTGATGACCAGGTGCACATTCTCCTTTTATCTGAATTGTGGTGTCAGTTTGAACGCTGCCTTTCTGTTGCATCAAATCAAAACTAGCTTTTGTTACACAATTAGTATTTATTACCCACAATGTACATATTTAGCTTGCTTTTGGATGAAGGCTTAGGATATTGTTGGAGGCATAATTAGGCATGCTACTAATGAGTAATTATGCATGCCCCTGTGTTTCAAAGCAAACATTAGTGATAAGACAGAGGTATAAATATTGTAATGAGACTTGCTGGTGTGGAGTGACGTTTCATGCAAGCTAGCTATGAATTAATCAGTCAGCTGTCACACCTCGCGACACACCTTTGCACCTGTGTCTGTTGTTTAGGCCAGTTTTTCAGTTACCCTTCTTGGCATTTAAATGTACACACCCTGATTTTGACATTGTAATAGTTAACGAAAGTATGCTAATGTGTCAGTCCAAAACTAGTATGTTGCATCTTTTTTTATCATTGGATTATTGGAGAGGCTTGAGTTATAATAATTATCTAAACCAGTTTGCTCTGCCAAGTTGTTAAAAGCTAATTATTATTAATTAGTATTGTAGTTACTTGACCTCCTACTGTGACAAATCGATATATTGAATATTGATGAGAGGATTTATGTTTAAGATAAATTAACTAAACTAAAAATACCTGAGCATTATATTTATATACACTATTCTGAATTTGATTTGTGCAATGAGCTGTTTCATTCTGACACCCTCATATTCCAGTAATCAGAAACGACCAGAGTGTTAACATATCCTGTTGTGTTGTTTAATATATGACCTGATTCACAGGCTTAATCAATACTGAAAGGGCATGTTGGCATCTATTTACTGTTGAATATAGTTCATAGTGGATTTAGAGGTACCGCATCAGCACATGTTCAAGCTGGCTCATTAACTGCAGAGCAGTTTGCTTTCTGTTAGAATTATCAAAATTAGTGGCAAAACCTTCCCACATAGTGTGATAAATTGTAGGTACGATCAATGTACCACTTTAACCAATAAGACAACTTTAAATTGGCGTGCAATGTTTTATGCAGAAACATGTTTGTTCATTAGTAGGCCACACACACCAAGCTCTGAGTACTGAGCTGGAACACTTGCAATTGCAGTGTATTTACACAACGTGTTTTCTCTCTGGGTGCTTACTGGATACTTGAATGACATGATGTGCATTTGGTCATCGGGTTCTGTGTGCACTGATGTGATAATGATATAATGATTGTTTTTTCCCCTGCAGACTGTAGAATTGTTTCTTACCTCATGTCCTTTTTTTAGCTTATGTTCCAAAAATAAGGAGGCTCACTGCCAGCAGGAAAGTAAAGCCAAACTAGGTGGGACAGAAGCTCATGACAAGTTTAAGATGTCTTCAGTAAACTTAACTTTAACTTTAGATTAAATTAAACACAAATGTACTGCTTCCTTATACCTAAGGTAACACTTTATCAGTCCCTGAAGGGAAGTTCCTGTGTTACAAGTTAAGTTTAAGAATACACATTGGCATAACTACAATATATTTATACCTATATACACGATACATCTAATGGAGTAAATTAAGGTAATAACAAATCATCAGATTTACACAAAGCCACACATTCGTCAAGACACATACTCAACTTTAATGTTTTTAAATTAGCTTTTAGATTTTAATATAGACCTTGAGGCAACTTAAGTATGAAAAACTTTACGTATGATGTACGTATGATTTAATACTAACAAATATTAAAGGAAGTCAAATAGAAAGTCATCCTCTATGGAAGCCAGCCAGCTTCAAAGAAAGAAGGTTTATCTTTATGAAAATGATATGTGGTGCGAAGAGCAGTTGTTAGTCTACAACTCTCGTCTGACTTTCATCCACATTTCGTTCAAAATGACAAACATAATGCAATTCTATTCACTTTAATTAATTATCTAATTTATCATAAAATGTAACCAAAATGAAAAAAGACTTGAAATGTTCAAGATGCAGTATGATGCTCAAAATGTACGATAGTTGTAAAGTCTCTATCCAGTCGGCTGAGGAAAGAGCTACTGTGTCGTTTTACAAAAAATACACTATTATGGTTAAATCATTGCCAAGATTATGATAATTGTTTAGGCTAGTAATCTAGTATTTGTTATTTTGTTTTTAAAATTTGATGGCAAATAAGACAACAATTAGTTATTGACGACAATCATTACCCACTAATGCAAAGCTATTCCTAGTATAACATTATTCCAAATAATATAAGGAGTCAAGTCATAAGTGAATTACACATTTATATTGTTCCATTTTTATTTTCCAGTATTAAACTTTTTAAAAGTATTTCCACTTCCACTTGGATTTGATTTGAAATTCCAGAAAGAGTTTAACAAATGTACCATACATATACTGTGCTTACACATAGTATGCATATTATAAAATATCTATAGCTATTATATTATTTTGGATTCATGTTGGATATAATGAGTAGTATCTATTCATATAGCTGCAATGCCCAGCTACTGCTGTCACCCAATTAAACCTTTTACTTGGTCCATCTACAAACTGGAATGTAAATGTATACTGCCATACTCTCTGGGCTGTTGATATTAAACAGACTATAATTGCAAAGTCTGATTTGGTTACAAGACAAAGCATGATTCAATTGACCATGTCCGAAGAGGTAAAAAGGATACTCCATATATACAGTGCACTCAGAGTCAAGTATTCGGAACCTTTCTCCTTTTCCACAACTTGTTAGCGCCTCATTAGAACATGACGCACTCCTCATTCTACACCTACTTCCCCACATTGGAAAGGAATGAAAAGGAAAAAAAAACATGTTTTTGGAACTTTTTTGTGCATTCGAAACTGAAAGCACGTTTGTAAAAATCGGTTCTTTGATGGAGCATCTTTTTTGCAGTGATTACAGCCACCTGTCTTCTTCAGCGTCTTGCTACATGCCTGACCAATGTATTTGGGGGACTTCCATTCTTCTCTCCTTCCATTATCCTCTCAAGTCAGGTTGGTTGGGAGCATCACGGCAACTGCTTCAGATATTTCCAGAGATGTTTGGTCGAGCTGAGCCCCACAGACATCCAGGGACACCCGAAGCCACTCCTGCGTACTTTGTTTTCTTGGCTGTGTGCCTATAGTTACCTAGGGTCTTGTTCTAGATGAAACGTCTCCCAATTATGAGGTCCTCATCGCTTTGGATCAAGTTTTCCCCAATGATCTCTCTCCAGATTGCTCTGTTGATCTTTCCCTCGATCGTGACTTGTCTTTCAGCACCTGCAAATTAATAACATCCCAACAACATGATGCTGGCATCACTTTGCTTCACTACAGGGATGGCTAATGACTAGGTGATGAGCGAAGACCATGCTGAAAGCAATGCGTAACATTCTGAAGAAACCACAGTTCAATCTTGGTTCTTGGTCATCTCACAGGCACTTCTTCACAATGATTGCCCAAGTTAGCCCGACTGCCAGCTTGAGAAGTTCAAACTTCTTCCATTAATGGAAGCTACTCTGTTATATATATTTTTTACCTACCAAAGAAGAAATGTTCCCCAGACAACCTCATCACATCAACTGAAAATGACCACCAAGGAACTCCAATCAAGTTATAGTTAGAAATATCTAAAGAATGAAAAGTGGAAGATTGGTCTGAATACTTTCCTAATGCACTGAAAACATGTATGTGTTGACAATATCGCCTTAATATTCTAGAAGATGCCAACATTTTTCTATTCCAACTCATCTGACCATTAGCTGACCATTATTTGACGTTTATTACATTTTCTTTTCTGCAATTCTCATTAATTTAAAACATGGAATTTCAGATCAAATATTGTAATTCTAAAACATCAAACCTAAATACACCTTAGTTATACATTCAAAATCTAACCGTAGTTTGACCATATGAAAATAAACATAAACATTGAATGTGTTTTAGATTTGTCATGAGCTTCAAAAGTGCTATGGTTGTGAGCTGGGGGATTATAGTGCATAGAGGCTGCCATTTAGTTAGAGTAGTTAAAAGTAGCAAGAAGCTTGGTGAAAGGGGTTAGATTGCCACTGCACCATTAGATGAGCTATTAACTGTATACTGCTAACAAATCATCCTGTTGCAATGGTTTTACACTGTCAATTTATTATGCAGATTATTTCGCCTATTAAAACTGTTTTATCTGTCTGTCACTTACAATATTAACCCTATACAATGATATCATACAGTCTGTTTTGACATCTGATCTTTTGTCACCTTTCTTTTCCTGAAAGTGACAATAAGTACGAAATAAATTCTGTACTGTTAACGGAACAGAACCATACGTTTTAATGTTTTGCAGCCATTGAATTGGAAATGACTTGGTTTTTTCAAGTAATCCTTGAAAGGGGGAGAATAGACACTGCTGAGTCTGCCCCCGTTCCCTGGGATAGCCGCACTGTTGTGGCATTGAGTGTTCTCACTATCGCTTCCTATCTACACACTGGCAAACTGTTGAGGTATTTCTTGCGGTGATTGGTTTTAAATGCTAGGACTTTATACATCAAAACGTTAAAAGAAATTTAATATGTACGTTTTTTTAGACATGCATGCTTTGCTATTCATAATTGTTTCTATATTCAGTTTTTTTTATTTGTTATTTTTAACTAACCATAGGATCCCTTTGTGAGGACAGGTTTAATCATGTGAGTCCTATGTCAACATGTAGCATGATAGTAGGGTGCCTCTGGGAGTTTAGAGAATAGTAAGAGGAGGTGATTGTGTTTTAGGATCAAAAAGCAAAGCATAACAGGCATTTACAAAGAATTAACGCTTCCTGTTTAATTATCCTGCCAGAAACGGGGGTTGGGGAGACCACCATTTTGTTGAATCATTGGGGTTGGTTGGTGGTTGGTCTCACTAATGAGGATTTTTCTATCTAAACTTTTGACTAATTCCGTATCATGTAGTAAGATATAATATATCCATTTATTTTATGTATGCTAGTCTAAAAACGGAATTTAAAACTCATGTAGGTTTCCCTGACAGAGACGGAATAGAGAAAATGTGCTCAAATTGCGACAAAACACTATCTGAGAAATGACCTTGAAAAGCATTAAAAGAGATTAGTCGGATTAACTGAACAGCTGCAGCCAGCAAGCTGAGTCTGGACCAAAATTTGACTAATTGTAATTTGGTTGTTCTAGTTTAAACTGCTATACGTTTGGTGGTTGCCTACAATCATATACAAATAGATAGGTAGGTAGATAGATAGATAGATCTTCCAACTCCTGGCATAAGTAGGGTCAAGTACCTTGTCTCTACCGCTGCGATAGCCACTGGTGGCTTCATGTTGCTGCCCTTCGCAGGGAACGGCCCAGTTTCAGAACATAATCTTGTGATTCTTTTGCAAGCAGTTTTGTCGCAAATCTTTGATTTGAACCGGACTTGGCATCAATCATGGACAGAACCGTAGCGACAAACTTCTTTATTTGCTGAATGATCATAAAATAGTTCAGCACAGAAATAACAAATGACCCTAAAGTCTGCTTTGTTGTTCAGGTAGCATACAAAATGAAACACTCCTTTTAAGTGAGGCCATTTCACCAACCACATTCATATAAAACTAAGAAAACTTTGTAACTTTTAAGTTAAACTTTGGAAGCGTTAATTTGAAGGGGACAGGCAATGTCTATGCAGATTGATGTTTTCATTTTTATTTCAAATTCTACAGAAAATGTTTGTCATGTGCACTATTTGCTGAACTTTATTTACACACCTGTTTAGGATGAGAGAAAGAACAGTTAATTTGTTTTTTTAAATTTTGAATAAGCAAACAATGGCCTAACTGTAACAAAATGTAAGTATGAAAGGCAATGTCACTTGGTTTAACGTACTTCATACTAGGCACTCTTCCTTTATTAATAGGTACTGTTCCTAACATCCAACTATTAGCCTATTTATCCTGAATATAAACAATCAAATGCAATTATATTATATTAAATAATATGTAGTAATTAGACACATGGTTCTTAGAGGAGACATGTGTTTTGAATACACTGCATTGCTACCTACATGGCGACCAGAAGAAGGTGTATTAGGTATTGTTCCCTTGGAGTCCACTCAGAACAGAAAGCCTATACACATGGCTCAGAAGCACCACATTATTTACACAAAGACACACTTTTGTTCTTGAGAACTCTGCAACTATTGCACCACAATCCTGTGACATTTAGCTTCCGAACAAATGCAGCAGTGTATTTAAACTTGGCTACTGGAAATATTTGGTGTTTGGCATCTAAATAGTTTTTGCTAAAGACCATCCATTGAGGCTTTTTATATTTTTATATGTAGATGCTTGTTTGCCATTAATAAGAAACCACTGCTTCACATTTTCTAAAATGTACATCCTTAAATATATAACTAGTTCATATATGGGTATCTTCAACCAATGACATTGTTTCCATCACTAACATAAACCCAAAGAACCAAAAAAATAATAATAATAATTTGAAATCACTGCATTGTTTGCTTTTTCATAATCCCACACATAGGATCACAAAATACCTGCTGCAACTGGATATGATTAACAACACGGTTGGCACCATATTGCCACTACTGCCAAGTGATTGTTCTGGTATCACTGAGCTTTCTGTTGATCTAATGCTGATGATAGTTTGTTTTTAGAAAGATTCCTGGAGGTTTTTAAATGTCCCAGACTCTTCCAAGTGCTTGAATGCCTTCTTCAGTCGTCATTCTAAACTTCCATTCTTGCTTATCCCGTTCGACCACTTGACGCTAATGGAACCTGAAAATGATGTTGTTGACAACACTGAAGACTTTTCTACTTGGGCCATCATGGACCAACGGCTGACTGAACCCGGAACGACATGCTTAGGAAATGAAGAAGAAATGACCTCCTTTACCAGTGACCATGCTCCTTGACGTCCCATTTCCTGTTATTTTTTAGGGTTAGGCTATTATTAAGAAGAAAGAAGAACAGCTTACTCAACTTTCTGGATTTAACTGAGAGATCCTGTCCACGATGAAGACCACGATCACATCACGTCTTCTCTAATCTTCTTGATGACCAGGCTGACCTCAACAAGCCGAAGTTCGACAAGCTGAGGTCCACTGATGCAGCGGTTAACATGCTAAATATAGAAACTAGAAGGAATATCATCAGCTAATCAACTAGATTGTCTTAGTTGTTCATTGGAATTGTATTCTTATTCGTCTTAATCATATCCTTTTGCAGCAGATAATTTTTCCCTTATTTAAGCCATTTTTAACTAGGATTTTTTTAGCTGTTATGGAATATGAATATGATCCAAAAAGATCATGCGTCATCCATCATGCAGATGACGAGGAGTTAAGAGGATAGCACAGTGCAGGCTGTGTGTGTGTGTGTGTGTGTGTGTGTGTGTGTGTGTGTGTGTGTGTGTGTGTGTGTGTGTGTGTGTGTGTGTGTGTGTGCTAGTGTGTTTGTGCCTCTATTGTGTTTGTAGAAAACGACTTCTCCTTT
>OMNR01094502.1:1789-12271 GCA_900303205.1 Mora moro
TTGAGTTTATTTTTCTTTCTTTTTCTTTTTTCCCTCCGCAGGCTTATAATCCATACGGAGAGTATGTTTCACCTCCGCCACAGGCTACCCAGATTGTCTACTCTTCTGACGGGCAGCCATATGCCGTGACATACCCCTACCAGTACCAAGGTCAGACACACCCCTACCAGTACCCAGGTCAGACATACCCCTACCAGTACCCAGGTCAGACATACCCGTACCAGTACCCAGGTCAGACATACCCCTACCAGTACCCAAGTCAGACATAATATAACCATTGCAGTTAAGGCAAATTCAACGTGACGCCGAATAACCAGAACCCCCTGCTGTGTGTTTACCAGGAGTCTACCCACCGCACCATGGGGTGAACCACGTCATCGTTCAGGAGCGCCAGCGCGAAGACACCGGCGACGTGGCACTGGGCATGCTCGCCGGCGCCGCCACCGGATTGGCCATCGGCTCTCTGTTCTCTGTCTTCTAATGTCTCCCATTGCTTGCTTGCACAAACTACTAGCACATATATCCTGGTAACGCAGCTTCCTTCCCTCTTACCAATAGAGATCAGTCTCAGTGTTAGGCATGTTTGTTATGTGCCAGTGAATTAACCTTTCTGTGTCTTTACCAAAGGCTTAGAATATATCTTAACACTATTAGCACTTTAAAAAATAATAATAATCATGTAATTGTCGTGGCAGATGCTCCCTCCCTTTTGTCTCAAATGAATTTGAATGTATACTTCTGAAGATCAAAGAATAGGTTAAGTGGTGGAAAGAAGTCATTTCAGGTTAAATTACATTTCAGGTTCTCTTCACCTTGTTTATTTGAGATCTTTATAACCAAATTTTGAAGCCATTTAAAAGTTAGTTACTATTTATTTGAGTAAGTTGATGTTTCGCTGTTGCATTACCTATTACCAAACCGATTTGTACTGCCTTTATTTGTTTTTACATGCATTATTGTGTCTGGATGCAAAAATGTCATTTATTTCATTTATTTTCATGTTCATTCTGAGGTATCAGGTCATGGCTGAAGGGTTGATGTCATCATTGTGAAGTCAAACCGTTTCGTTTGGACTATACCGTGTGAAAAGGGAACTCCTTCACTGCTTTAACGGCATGCCATATTTTTTTCCCGTGTTTTCTGCTGGCAGCTGGTGAATCACTCTTTAACTGATTTTCAAAGACCTATGACATTATGTATGTATTTGTGTCAGTAGAAATTGTATGTGCAAATGGATCAGGTACAAGGTACACTTTACTACTCCTCACTTCAGCCTCAATACGTCCTGCACTCCCAAGTGGCTTGGTAAGGTACTGATTACCATACCTGTTGTTTATATGAACTGCCTATATCCACTCCTATTGCTATATGTGATCAAGCACAAACATTTCAATGCAACGTCTTTGTACGTCTTTAGCCAATATCATAAGTAGGCCTATCTATTGCAATTCTTTAGTTCACATATTTGTTCATTTGTCTTTCATCCATGAATTGATATCCATTCATCTTTCTCCTTTTGCTCACCTGCTAACAAACTCATCCTGCATTTACCCAAATTTAGCAAGGAAGTGTATTTTAACTATTAAATATATTCGTAACATTAAAACTGTCCCATAGTCACTATTTATATTCATGACCAAACACTCCCATTACAATGCAAAAAGTACAGAAACATGTTACAATGCAGCGCATTTTTTTAATAAATATAAAAGGTGAACTCAAACCCTAAATACACTGACAAAACATATGAACTAATCCCACAAACCATAGTACACATACATCTATTACAAAGATAGGACATAACCCTGAGTATTTGAGAGAAAACAAAATGTGCAATTATTTCATTTGATGATTGTCAAAGTATGTTATATTAATAACTGCACATTTTCCCCCAGTAAGCCCAGTAAAATAATGGTATAGTTTGGAGAAAACATCAAAACATTCCAATTGGTATATTACCAAAAATAGATATATCTTTATCCCAGTATATAAAGCTATCATGTCTACAAATGTTCCTTCCAGTGCTGCAAAACATAAGAAAGTGTCCAAAGCTGAACTGAACAAGAGTAAACACTGCTATGATGTACTCCCCACCCCTGTGCAATATAATTCTCCATCCATTGAAGAAGAGTTCAGTGCCCGTAAGCAAAGGCAAGATTGAGTGTTTATCCTCAGTTATCTTATTAAGGCATTAAAACATTCATTGGTTAAGAAAAAAAAGAACATTGCTAAATCTCATTTCAAAGTAAATCAAACGTAAAGTTACTCAAAGGGATGAGAAACATAACTGCACCACAAATATGGAGGATAGATGTAAATTCTCGTGGATATACACAAAATATATATATTCATAGGGGAAACATTTGGCGAGTCCAGTGTAAGCGTGGTTAGCCTTCTTGACCAAAGTCTTCTGTAAATTTCCGCAACTTATCCAAATCCTGATCGTTCACCGTCGGTTTGGTGCTGGACAGTGACCGAAGCATGTCCTCCTATACGCACAAAATATGACCCGTCAGAAAGTACACACACAATGCGATCTACCGTTCTAAGAAAATCAGAGAGAAAAAAAACATTAAAACAAGGAGACTTGACATCTCCTGGCCCATCTATAGGGTGCAATGCCATCAAAATAAACCAAGACAATCGGACGAGCAGCAGCGTAACTTCGTACCATGCAAACGACGGGCTCCAGGAGTTTCTCTCCCGGGACTTCCATCCAGGTCATCTCTATGGCGTTGGGATCACCAGGGGAGCATGGGGTCAGCAGATCTTCAACCACCGTGTCTGGCTTGTTCCAGGACGCTCCTCGCACCTGAGCGCGGGAAAGTAGATGGAGAAGTAACGGCAACTACTGCATGCTACCAAGGCGCAAAAGTTTTCTGAAATAAGAAAATGGTACACTGGTTGGCTAATAGGCTAACGTACCTTTTTGAAGTGAGTCGCCATCTGAACCTTGCGGACCGGCTGCATGAGGGCGTCCCGGACGATGACGCTGATGTCAGCCCCGGAGTAGCCGTTCGTCTTAGTGCCCAGGGTCACAAAGTCTGCATCCATCAGGTTGGTGGAGGTGGAGCCTAGATGCAGCTTGAACATGAAGGAGCGGGCGTGCGCCTCCGGCAGAGGGATGTAAATACGCTTCTCAAACCTAGAACACACCGCAATACAAATGGCCCACATTCAATCACAATGGACTCTGCACACACTCACAATTACGGTTTTTCGCCTTTTTGAATCAAATACGCCTTGAAATATTAATTTACCTTCTCCTGATGGCAGAGTCCAGTGTCCAAGGTATATTAGTGGCTCCCAGAACCAGGACTCCATCATTATCAATTCCAACACCTGCAATCACAAATGCTAGCGTCAGAGCACACTTTGAGCTCAGACGTTGAGTGCGATGCACCTGAGAGCTCCTTCCTACTAACCCTGCATCTGCACCAGGAACTCCGTCTTGATCCTGCGGGCCGCCTCACTCTCGTTGTCACTCCTCGAGCCGCACAGAGAGTCAATCTCGTCTATGAAAATAATCGACGGCTTGTTTTCTCTCGCCAAAGAAAACAGGTTTTTCACCAATCTAGGAGGAAGAACGAAGACAGCAGTTGAAATATGTTTCGTATTTATTACATTTATTGTTATTATAATGTCTGGCAATTTGGGCCTCACTTTTCGCTCTCTCCCAGCCACTTTGACACCAGGTCAGAGGAGGAGATGGAGAAGAAGGTGGAGTTGTTGGCCTCAGTGGCCACGGCTTTGGCCAGGTAAGACTTCCCCGTACCCGGAGGCCCAAACAACAGGATCCCTCTCCAGGGAGTTCTCTTTCCTGGTAAGTAAGGTAAGTAAGGTTTGTGCTTTTCATGGTTGGAAATGATAACAAAAAAGCTCTAAATGCCAAGCATCCAGGAGTAGCTCTTGCAAGTTTTCCGATTTTTCAAAGAATTAAATATCAATATTGAAGTGTATAGTCACTACACCAAATTCACTACATATTAATTTTGGATAATTACAGTTGTGTTACTTTTTCTTACCTGTGAAGAGGTGGGGAAATTTAATGGGCAAGATGACAGCTTCCTTCAAAGCTTCCTTTGCACCCTCAAGCCCTGCAACGTCACTCCATTTGATGTTTGGCTTCTCCATGACAATGGCACCTGGAAGAGAGGGACAGCTTCAAAATACAACTGGTGCTGCTTTTGACTTTGAGCCAAAATTATGAAGGACAGCATGACTGTATTATTTCACATGTGAGACTAGATGTCAGTTCCTGTTCCTTTCATTGAATGGTCACCTGACAGCTGATTCTGGAACTTTTTCTTCTCTTGATCCTCGCCTCCATCACTCTCGTTCCTAAGAGAACAAAAACCACAGCAACTTCCATCATGGTTTCCTGCCTATTTTCAGTGTCAGTGCATTTTAATTATGGAAATAAAAAACATAAAGAGGGGGCTTAAAAATGGATCTAGCCATTAGAGGCTACTGCTCCAGGTATGGATTTAGCATAATCCTATTGGCTCTCTCACTCTTTATCGGACTGGGACTCTTTGACTGGCTTGGTTGGGGGAGCCTTCTCTTTCTTCTTCAGGTATTCCTTCAGCTGTTCAGCTCGGTCCAGATACTCCTTACACTTGATCCTGATGCTCTGCTTGGCTTTGTCACCGTGCGCGTCATCTAAAGTGAGAAGAATACATAATAATAATAATAATAATAATAATAACAACAAGATGAAAGATAATAATCCATGTCGACAGGTAATAAACATGACGTTATGGTATTTACATTTAAATTCTACATGATTGTAGATGAGTTACTCACACTTGACTACATGGAGGAAGTATTGCACTGAATTCTCATACAATCGAAGGGCTTCTTCATAGTTTTTGGCTTTGTCTTCCTCTGATGCTTTGGATGCAAGATCTATAGCTTTCTGTAATTACATGGAGACAGTTGGAGAAAATGTTGACGGTACTATTAACGTGTGTTAAAATGCCTAAATTATACGTCTCTCAGACGTATAATTCTTGGTTTACATTATTGGTTTCATTATGTAATCAAAGTGACATGACAGACTTTTGTTGTGGTGCTTATATAACAGGATGTATTAATCAGATAGTCGCAGTTTGTTCATGGCCTTACGTCTTGCGTATCCTTTTAAGTTAACTTCTACACTTGTCAAAGTTTTCACTCACCTGTAGCGACGAGCTGGCCATGGGTGTTACTGCGACGTTCAAAATGTAGGTAACTAGTTTAACTTGACGTTGACTATTTGAATTCTAACACTGTCGATCCTTTCTTACAGTGTTGTTAGACAGAAAACGATGTTAAAAAAACAAACAAAGCAGAGTTGTTTTCTCTTCCGCATTAATGTCGGTGTGAACTTCCGTGATTCCCACGTGACAATGCTATGTTGTCCTTCGTATTTCCATTGTCAGCAGTGGGCGTGGTCATGGCTGGGCGTGGTCATGGCTGGGCGTGGTCACGGCTGGGCGCTGGCCTGGGTGCGTCACTACTTCACATTACAACGCTCCAATGAGGAAGGAAATGTCGACCGGCTCTATTAACAAATGTACACTTTATTGCATTCATTACAAAGGGCAAACAAAAAATCTGCAAAACATGTCTAAATGCTTCATCACCTATAGCACAAAAAAAACAGTACAACATAGAGAATAATAACATCAACAATCGAAAATAAATACTTTTGGTGCATATTAATATCAGTCTCTATTATATCAGCTTTAGATGTCTTGATAAGAAAACTCAATTTCAGCAAAGACAAAATGCAAGCACCACGTTGTTTTCTTATGTAGATGGTTTTGACACATGGCTCTTGACTCTCATAGAGCTAAAGGTTATACATTATAAGGTCATAAACTTTCTCCATTGACAGTTTTTGGATGTAAAGTATTAATGATGCGATCACTCTTTGTAAGATCCGCAGGTAGCTCATTGTTCTGAGAAAGGAATTAGAAATAAAAAGAAAATGTAAAGAAACAGATTATTATTATTAGTATTTGAACTAACAGTCAATATTTTTGTTTAGGATTTTAGTTCTGCACAGTTTTTTTTGCAGTTTAATTTTATTTGCTTCAATCATAATAATAATAATGATATGGCATAATGTGTCTATTGATCAGTTATTAATAGATGATGTCTCCATCAGCTCACCTTGTTGGGCAGCATGGGGTCTGCATCGGCCTCAAGCAGAAGCTGGATGGTCTTATGATTTCCACCGATCACAGCAGCATGAAGGACTGTTGAACCGTTCTGTACGCAGAAGTCAGAAAAATATATAAATATATTCTCAAAAATATATCATTTCGGGGGGAAAAAAACCCAAATCAATGTAATTTACCTAATATAAAAAAGACAGCTTTTCTTTTTACCTTGAGAAGACCAAGTGAGGGAGAAAACTTGAGAAGTTCCTCAATAACATTGTTATGTCCCTTATAGGCAGCCTTGAATAATGCAGTTGACCCATCCTTAAAAAGTCAAAAGTAACAATTGTGTTAATATTATTTTAAAAAAAAGGTACTTGCTACTGCAGACATTTAGCTGCAACTTCACCATATAATTCAAATGTATTTCTCTACAAACCCATGGCATTATTCTCACAATATTCTCATAATACTCTTATAAGATTTAGCTTCAGCAACATCATGAACCAAAGTCCCAGACGGTATCTCGTCTCATATCACAATATGATGATATTGATATCCTAACCATCTTGCCGACCTCCACAAGCTGTTGAGTGTTATTTTGGCTTTTTGACAAAAACACTAAAAAAAGAAATCGATGCACATTGTCGGGAGCTGCTCCTGAGAGCAGACTACCCCCGGAGAACAACGCACCTGTCTGTCAGCGTCCCGATCTGCACCGCGCAGGAGCAGGACCTTCACCACCTCGCTGTGTCCCATCTGAGCTGCCATCCACAGGGGCGCGGTACCGTCCTGCAAGGTAACAGCGAGGGGAGGGGAGATCCAACGGTTTGTTATTGTTTATTTGTCTATGTATTTTGTTTTTTGTTGATTTTCTTTGTTTTTCCTCTTTGTTGCGCTGCTCAATATGATTTTCACGTAAGACCTGATCTGTGAAAACTGATCCATCTTGAATAAAATGGAGCGTACCTCCCTTGGGTGGTTGACTTTGGCTCCGGACGACAGGAGCTGACGTACCACGGTCACATGATCCTCCTGGGCAGCCAGGAAGAGAGGGGTGGCACCATCCTATAGCAGCAACGATTGGGGTTATCAATCAATAATCCATCAATATCCACACCAATACCAATAGGGGCGAAACTGTGACAGTGTTGGGTGTAGTTGGCTGCATCATTTTGGAGGGGTTGGAACCCAGGTACTTGATATGGTGATGAAATGAACACATCGTAATGTTCTGATACACAATTCTGTCATCCAAATATGTTATCGACATAGGATCGATATGTGTCACAATATGTCCGAAATATGTTATGAATTTCACATTTGTTCTACGAATATAGTTCAACATTATGCATTTCAGTTGGAGGTTTTGGATATGCATATGGCAGATGTAACAGATTCCATCATAAAAAAAGATCTATAGTATTTCTAGGAACCACTTCCAGTTATATTCCCATCATTACACATTATAGAGGAGCTTTGCAAGAATAGACAAGTGAAGTCTCACACAAGTTCAATATGTGGATAAAATAAGTCTCTCACATGCAACTGGTCGTGCACATTGGCCCCGTTCTTCAAGAGGGTGTCCACCACCTTGGAGTGGCCGTACTGAGAAGCAACCGTGAGAGCCGTGCCACCGTCCTGACCAAACAAGTCAGTCAACAGGTCAAACAGGTCAATGAAAACCCCTGGCCACTAGGCGGAGCCCTTCTCGGCGAGCTCCCGCGAAACCAGCTAAAATGGAAGTGATTGAGTGCCGTCAGGTTACTGTGAAGCCCAAGGTGGAATAGAACTAGATAGTGTATCAGCATATTCCCCCTCTCGAGAGACAGAGACGATGACACAGCGGTTTCCTCACTCACACGCTGTCATGCTAGGTAGTGTGTGTGTGTGTGTGTGTGTGTGTGTGTGTGTGTGTGTGTGTGCGTGCGTGCGTGCGTGTATGTGTGCGTGCGTGTGTGTGTGCATGCGTGCGTCTGTGTGTGTGGAGGGGGGCTGCATGTATGTTCATATTCATTCACCCAATAATCAGAATAAAATGTGCTTTTCACGAATCCGGTAAATAGAGACGATATTATAACTGTCACCTTCCTTGAGGAGAGCTAAGCCCTTTAAGGTTCTTGTCAATACAATCCCCACTTAATAGGGAGCTTTGAATATCCCTCGAGGTGTAGCCGGCTCTGAGCAGAGAGCGCAGGGACACTGTCACGCTACAGTCCACCTCCACCCAGAATCCCTCCACCCAGAGTCCCCCGTCACCCACCACCCCTGGGCTGCCCCCGCAATGCAACAGGCCTACCACCACAATGACCCCTGAGCAAAGGGCCAGATGGCAATCAGTGGACACACACACACACGCACGCGCGCATGCACGCACGCACGCACGCGCGCACGCACGCACGCCCCACACACACACACACACACACACACACACACAGGAACAGAAGCATATTTCTCTCTCTCTGTATCTATTTTTTCTATGCGATTTCTATATGAATCATTCATCCGCTCGTGATTCATTCAGCCCCATTGTGTTGTTGTGTGTTATTTATCCCGAGTGGTGGAGATAAATCAGATGTGGTTTAACAAGAGACGTGTTCCCCGCCTCCACCTCCCCACATCACTGTTGAGCAGCGAGGCCACGTACGTCCGTCCGTCCGTCCGTCCCCCCCCCTCACGCCTATAATGCCAACCGCCATCCTTCAGCGCGTTCACTGTCGGGCAGAGCGAGCGTGGCCTCATTCACCGCGAGGGAAACCCGAATCGGTTTGTAGAAACGCTGTACGTACAGTGTGACAAACAAGCGATGAACGAGGTGAACTGTAGACGTGTAGCGCGTAGCCCTTCTGCACCCGATACGGCAGGTTCAACCCTTCGGGTTCAGCCCTTCAGGTTCGTCTTCAGGAGGAGACAGATTTTAAATGCCACTGCTCGTTTGCGATTACAACCTTCCCGATCCCTGGGATTTATTTGGCCGGCTGAAAATGCCGCCATGCTTGAATGTTACAGTAATCATTTGTTGATTTGACGAGTGGATAAAAACTAAATGTGGTTGTGGTTTTTTATTTTTTTTTATTGGATTGGAGTTTATTGGTTCAGTGCAAATTCATCCATGCTGGGAAAATAATGAGATGCTAGACGGAAACAATTAACACGTGATAAACAAGTGATATGGTGGATTAGTGTGACTATAAAGTAAATACTTTCAGGATTTAACTGATTAATTAAGCAGCCTAGCCTCTGCTCATCATATTGAATTTGGTGGACTTTTATATGTAGTCTCAGTGTTTCCCCCCACATGCATCCAGCAGTGGCGCAGTGCCGCCACTGGATTACTAGCGCCACTGCAATGAAAAAAAAACAGTTTTTTATTATTAGAAATAATGTGGGCTGCTGCAAATGCTATTTGTTTTATTTTAAAAACATACATATCATCGGTGCCCCCTACTGCACCCCCCCCCTCAATTGTTACATTGTCGTTATTGTCATTTGAGAAATAAATAGCACGCACACATCAGCACCGTGCAAACGCACAACATAGTGCACCTCACACACCTCAGCACTGCTGCTGGGAAAAAAATCGTTGGGGAAACGCTGAGTCTTGTTTGCTTGGCTGAACTTCTGACTGATTAGAAAAGATTGAGCTGGGCTCCCAGCACTGTTGAACAGTCCTGGATTCACATATTAACAGCCCTAACTTTTAACTCTCATTGGCTCAAATGTTGTGGTTCCTGCTCCTCCTTCAAACAGATCCTCTCTTGGTGTTTTCCCCATGTTCCTCACACTGTACGTCTCCTCTTGCTCCGCAGTAGAATTATGTCTTCCAAGCAAGCCACGTCTCCGTTCGCCTCGGTGGCCGACGGCGAGGATGCCCTGAACCAAGAGCACCTGTCCTGGGACAAGGAGGAGAGCATGGAGGCCCACACCACGCCCCAGCTACCCCTGCACAGCTTGCTGCACGGCAAGGTCCACCCCGACGAGATGCAGCCCCTCAGCAGCCTCCCCCCCGAGACCGACTGGGACAGTCTGGTGTCAGCCCAGCAGCGCATGGTGAGACGCACACACATACACACACACACGCGCACACACACACATACACACACACATGCATGCACATACACACATACACATACACACACACACACACAGACACACACACTCACACACCGCACACATGCACACGCACACACACACATACACACACACACACACACACACACACACACACACACACACACACACACCACCCCCACCCACACACACACACACACACACACACACACACACACACACACACACACACACACACACACACACACAGTTATTGTTGGGG
>OMNR01094527.1:0-17160 GCA_900303205.1 Mora moro
TGCAAATTGTGCCATTTAATCATGTGAAATGTCAATGGATATGAATTAAATATATGTATATGAATTGAATATATGCAGACATTGTGGGGACACCAAGCGAGTGCAAAACCAGGTAATAAATGCACACACACACACACACACACACACACAAACTTAGCCAAATGATCACTTCTATTGACTTATGGAAAGTTGAGCGTCATTGTGGCTGAAGTCTGATGTGCTAAAGGGCTATTTTTACACCAAACTTTCCACTCTGGTTTCGATAACATTTCTTCACAATTCTTAATACTAACTTTTTCTTCTACTTTACTCTATATATACTATAGGTCAACAAAAATGAGGTTCAGTCAGTGATGGGAAATGCATGGTTTCTGCAGAACCATAGCAACACATCCTGTTGACAGCTACAATCAGGTTAAGGTTAAGAGTTTTGGCAGTGTGTCGAAGACAAAGGCATGGCCAGCCACAGCCCTCGCCTCTCAGCTCAACCGCTGCTCAGGGCTTCACTCTGTTTTGTTTCCAACACAAAGGAAAGGAAGTGACACTCGATGCATTGGGCTTGTTGCATTAACGGCCACTTTACACTGGCGGTTATAAAAGACGCAGCCTGAAACAAACATTTGCAGAGTAAACAAGGTACTAAGAGGGGATCTGATCATGTGAAGCACAAAGATATGGTGTACTACAAATATATAGGTTTACTATGGCATATGTAGTAACGTTGTATTTAAAAAGATTTATTTCAAACTTTTGTTACTCACATTGTTCTGTAAACAATTAATCAAGATTCTGAACCAGGGCTTACATACAATGAATTCATTTTCTTAATTTGCCAGTATCTGCTCAGACCTCTGGTGGGGCAAGGAGTGAGGAGTAAGGGATTGTGAGCCGAATATCAAACTGAGATCTCTGGACCTTTAAAGACCTCTATTTTACCACAAGGTCTGAGGTTTATTAGCCATTACAAGCCATTTGAAAACCTAGCCGTTTGTGACATCACAAGTGGGAGTGTCCTATGATGGATCTATCAGCTATCAGCGGGTCGCACACCAGACGAGACACTGAGTGCAGCGGCACAGTGCAGATTATATTGCAGGTCTTGTTCTGTGTTTAATATAACGGGTGGCAATGGTGGCACTGGAAGGTGTGAAAAGGTTTTGAGCAGTGCAGGAAGTTATAGCGTGGTGCCGGTGGACAGCGCTCCATGGTGGTGCCGGTGGGAGTGCTCTCATTAAAAACAATGGTTTCAAATGTATACAATGTCGTATGTTGCAGACGGCGTGTCCGGTGTGTGACCCCCTTTAGTCACCTCCCTGGTGGACTGTACCAACTGGTTGGAGTTGATGTCACAAAAGGGTAGATTCAACCAGAGGAGATAAAGCTTCGAGGGTCATTTCCTTGTTTTAACACACTTCCTGTGACTCACCAGTAGGTTTAATCCAATGTTGCAAGGTGTGGGTCTTTGCAGCTTTTTAAGCTTCAAAGAAAAAAGATTTCCTTTAATCAGTTTTTATGCATGTTCTACCCAACTTGTAAAGTACTTTCTTACACGTGTCGACATGTGCTATATAAATCAAATTGTGTTATTACTACTACTACTCTCTTTTTGAAGCCAATGAGATTTGCTTATTAGCTTTTACTTGGATCACGTGCCCACACACTTGCAATACACATCCTCTCTAGATACTATAGATCTTGTGAAATTACAATTGTACAAGTACAACTATTGCACAATAATATAAAATACTTAGGTAGTGGTCAGATACGACCACTACTACTAATACAGCTACCCCTACTACCTCACTACGACTTCACTTAATAATAGTAGTATGTGATGTGGTAAGGAAGGACGTAAGGAAATCCTAACCCCAGGATTCCACTGAAAATGCAAAATGCATGTCAACTTGCCATATGTGCTCCACGGGGGCATCACATACTGTTTCTTTGTACATTGAAATCAATCAATGTCATCATTTAATATTGAATGATATCATCATTTATGAGTTAAAGTCGTGAGTGGCGCTAGTGTTCGCAATCACGAATTGAAGCGAATAAAGAGATTTCTTGTTTGAACGGAGCCATTGGACATGGTGCATCCGGTTAGAAGTCAAGCAAAAACATATTCTCCTCAGTTTTTAGTTCTGACTGAAAACATGAACTACAAGTGCCACAAACATTGGATCATTGGCTTGCTTGAGTTTGCGTCTTTAAGTTCCCAGCCAATCACAGTTGATCTATGGTCTGTAAATGTTGGTCTTTTGAATCAAAATCTTTCAGTACAGTGCTAGTTCAGCACCGGAACGTGACAATGTTCGCAATATGTTTTACAATTACAATTCTGAGCACAGCATGTAAGTACTTTTTTTTTAAATTCTAATTTAAATCCCTCTCTTTTTCATGAGGTGTAAATGAAAGAAAATATTTCAATGTTTAGTGAAAATTATTATTTGTAAATCTTGAAGCATGTTTTGTCATATTTATTTACAATGCTAAAATAC
Source organism: Mora moro (assembly GCA_900303205.1). Classification (NCBI taxonomy): domain Eukaryota; kingdom Metazoa; phylum Chordata; class Actinopteri; order Gadiformes; family Moridae; genus Mora; species Mora moro. Next base: position 2,499 of record OMNR01094527.1, read on the forward strand.
AAAGAACATGGAACTTTTTTGGACTTTCTTTTCACTGATTCATGGTTGTTTGTTTTTCTTTACTTTTTAGTACTGATTCAGACCCAAGAGGTTCCTCAGTTGATCTCTTTGAAAACAGCAGAACTCGGAGATACTGTTACTCTACATTGTGAAGTTTTGAAGGAATATAAATTTCTTTTATACTGGTATAAGCAATCTCTTGGATTTAATCCCCAAGTGGTTGCTAGCACAATTTATACATCAAAAACGATTTACCTGCCCTTTATATCAAGAGTCACAGTGGGAGAAGGAACTAACTTTAATTTGACCATCAGGAATATAACTAAAGATGATGAAGCAAACTATTTCTGCAATCAAGGAACTCAATATAAGAGTATTTGGAAAAACGGCACATTTTTGACTGTCAATGGTAACATATCCCTTTCAATGTTTCGTTTTTCTTCATCGTAAGCAAAACATCTTTTTAGCAATTTAATTAATTACTTAATTGATTACTTTTGATGATGATTGTTGTATTCAACTGTGTAGATCATAAGACTGTGGTCCAACAGCCTGTGTCGGCATCAGTTCAGCTGGGAGACCCTGTGGCTCTCCAGTGCTCTATCTCCCAGAGGACGGACCACAGTAACCAGTGCCAAGGGGAACAGAGTGTGTACTGGTTCAGATCTGGATCAGGACCATCTCACCCTGCTGCCATTTACATGAACAGAAACAGGAGTGGTGAATGCCAGAATAGTTCTGGGCCTCCATTTGCTCCACAGAGCTGTGTCTACAGTCTCCCCAAGAACAATGTAGGCCCCTCTGATGCTGGGACTTACTACTGTGCCCTGGCAGCATGTGGGGAAATCGTGTTTGGAAATGGAACTAAACTGGATATAACAGATGATACTGATGCAGCAGGTTTGAGATTTTCATTGGACAATTTATATTTGACATGACTTAATGTCAATGGTACAGAAAGTTACAGAGAGTTCCTGATGACCCATTGTTGTTTGTCTGATTCTAGAATCCAACAGGCATCTAGTTACCATGGTGCTTGGAATACTGTTGGCTTGCTGTCTGGTTGGGATTATAATCCTCTTTCTAACCAGAAATAAAAAGCAAGTGTGTGAACATTGCAAAGGTACAGTTCATTCTTCAGAAGTTATTCTGTGGTACATTGAATATTACAGAAACAAGTTTTAACTGTTTCAAAAGTTTGACTTCTTTTTTCTGTTTTCATCAAGAACATTTATAATTGTATATACCAGGGTTGGATAAAATTCGGTATCAACTACTTAATCTTGTAAAAAGTAAATATTCTTCTTCTGTTCGTATTCTCAGGTACACTGAGTGCCTCCTACCATGTTGTACATGACTCAGTGATTCCGGAACAACAGGTACATCTGTTAAAAAGTTTTGCAATATCCAACCACCTTCCTGGAACAAGTTTAGCTACCTGGTAATAACTGGTCTAGTGTTGGTGTTGGTAACAAACCAGCATGTTTTTGGCCTCAGTACACCAGTATGATTGTAGTTTTGACTTACATCTAACTGGTCTCTATATCCTCTCAGACGTTTGGTAGTAAAACACAGTTCTCTGTTGTAGGACGGGGAAACAACTTCCTTGAACTACGCAGCGTTGGAGTTCTCTGGCAGGGAAACCAAAGGAGGAAAGAACAGTGAAAGGACTCAGGAGAGTCTGTATTCTGCTGTGAGAGAAACCTGCCACTGAAGTCCATCAACCTGGGAGTTTGTCTCACCCTCACGTGTCTGCAATAAAAATAAATAAAAACACTGTTATATCGTATTGTGGGGTCCCTGATGATACAATACAAGGTCATGTTTATTTTTGAAGCCTTTTACCACAGATAGATATACAGGCAACACCCTGCAACACTAAACCATCAATCAAAATAAAATACAAAATAAACCTTGAGGACAGATTAAGAAAGAAGAATGGACAGACATACAAAGGAAATAAATACAACTAAATATAAACAAACGATGTCCTAACAACTGTATGGTAGTACAGGATGGGGGACATAGTGAGAGATATTTAGAGACCTCTGGTTCAGTAAGTATCTGCTTTTTAAACCGCAGTACTGACACAGCTACAACAGGATGAGCACTCATAACAAGAACCGTGATGCTTTGGCAGCTAAAACCACAGGCATAACGGTCACAGCACTAGATCATGTGACTAGACACTAGGCTGCACCTTTTCATGGAACTATAGAAGTCAAGAACTATATAAAGGTTGTGTTGATGATCACTTCTTTCGTTTGTCGTGTACCCATAGAAACACTTACACACATGCCATCACAGACCAAAATATTTGCAAGATTTGCTCTTACTTGGATCACATGACCACACTTGCAATCTAGATTGCATTACTGCATTACTACTACAATCACTATTACTACTACTAAGACTAAGATTTCACTAATTTAACAAATTAAACCACTAATGTCAATACTGGCACTATTAGTAGTGACAATAGTCATTGTCGTAGTAGTTACAATCACTATTTTCACCACTAATTCTGAAGCTGGTGTTACATTAACTACTACAGTCACTTGTAATTATACTAATTCTGCCAATATCGGTTTAAAAAATCTGAAATGAACAAGAATGGTATTATAGAAGGAGATTTGGTTTAAAAATATCACAAAGAAAATAGACTGAATTCCTCATCATACATTTAGGATAATAAATTAAATGAATGCTAGCTTTCGATGTTTGTAATATACATAAAATATGAAAACAAAGTGTAATTTTTTTAAAAATATGTCAGTGTTCTTTCAGTGTCCTTAAGTTCCAGCCAATCACTGTTGATGTAGGATATGTAAATGCCTGTGTTTTAAGCCCGAATCTTTCACTCGAGTACAGCGCCAGTACAGCACCGAAACGTGACAATGTTAGCAAGAGTTTTTTCTATGACAATTCTCAGTACAGCTTGTAAGTACAATTCCATTACAAATCAAATTAACTCTTTTTCATGAATTGTTAATTCTTCAAAATGTATCGCAGATGTTTGCCGGTATTTGATTGATTTGCTTTGACTGTTCTCAGCCTAATATGTAAGTCGCTGCAGACAAAAGTTTGTGGTAAATGATTAAATGTAAATATTATGTCTTTGTAAAGTCTGCAATATTGCATGTTTTTTGTTTACAATATCACATGAAAATCATTGGGAAACTATCATTTAGTCCAGTTATTATTTATTCTTAATTCTTAAGTGTAATTAATAATGCATTTCTTGTTTTAGTGCTGTGTCAGACCCAAGACGTTCCTTGTTTGGTGTCTGTGAAAAAAGCAGAACTTGAAGATACTGTTACTCTATATTGTGCAGTTTTCCAAAGTGCTAGAAATGGATTACTCTGGCACAGGCAATCCTCTGGATATATTCCCCAAATCATCGCTCTAAAAATGTATGACAAAATTACAGTTTATCACCCCTTTGAGTCACGTTTCACAGCAGAAAAGGACGCTTCTGGCTTAACTCTGACAATCAGAAATGTAACTAAAGGTGATGAAGCTAACTATTTCTGTCAACAAGAGTATTCTAACACTTGGAACAATGGCATTTTTTTGTCTGTCAAAGGTAAGAAGAATCCCTTTCATTTTTTTCTTTCCTTTAGTTGGTTCTTTTTGATGATTACTATTGTATTTAATTTGCAGATCGCAATAACCATAGGTTTGTCTACCAGACTGTGGTCCAACAGCCTGTGTCGGCATCAGTTCAGCTGGGAGACCCTGTGGCTCTCCAATGCTCTATTACCTCCCAGAGGACGGACCACAGTAACCAGTGCCAAGGGGAACCCAGTGTGTACTGGTTCAGATCTGGATCAGGATCATCTCTCCCTGCTGCAATTCACATTCATGGGAACAGGAGTGGTGAATGTCAGAATAGTTCTGGGCGTCCGTCTACTCCACAGAGCTGTGTCTACACTCTCCCCAAGAACAATGTAAACATCTCTGATGCTGGGACTTACTACTGTGCTGTGGCAGCATGTGGCGAAATTCTGTTTGGAAACGGAACTAAGCTGGATGTAACAGGTCAATATTGGATTTAATGTCATTATTGAATTAAGAAGAAAATAGACACAGCAGTAATTCACCTGTTGGGAAATATGCTACCTACAACAAGTTCTACAGGTTTATAATCCATTTTCGATTGTCTGGATTTCTAGGACCCAACTGCCATCTAATTACCATGATACTTGGAATACCGTTGGCTTGCTGTCTGGTTGTGATTGTATTCCTCCTTTTAACCAGAAATAAAAAACAAGTTTGTCAGCATTGCAAAGGTACAGTACCTTCTCCAGAATTGATTTTGGGGTACATTGGATTTCACAAGAATCTAATTTAGGAAAATCTACGTTTTAATAGTTTGACATATATCCTAATGAATGTATAAAATAAATAACATTTAAAATAGTTGATATATCAGGGTCAGATAGAATTCTGCATCAACATGAACTACTTAATCTTAAAAAGTAAATATTCTTCTTCCGTTCTTATTCTCAGGAACACTGAGTGCCTCCTACCATGTTGCCCATGACTCAGTGATTCAGGAACAACAGGTACATCTCTTTCAACAGGTTGCATTGTGTATATATTTAAAATGGCTTTGATTGTGCAAAAAAATATATTGTGTGATATTTAATTGATTATTGAGTCTATGAATTGATCATCACTATCTAGCAGAACTCTTCACCATCTAGCAGTCATATTTAGTGGTTTGAAGATCAACGAAAATCTGACGAAAAACGAGTATTGTTACATTTGATTTGTGTTTTTTTTATTTGCAATATCTAACCACCTTCCTGGATGACGTTTAGTTACCTGGTAAAGTTGACTGGTCTAGTGTTGGTTGTGGCAACAAACCAGCATGTTCTTGGCGTCATTATATAATTAGACACCAATACACCAGTAGGATTGTAGTTTTGACATCCACTCAAGAAGAAGTGGTCTCTACTCCAACTGTGAATCCTCTCAGATGTTTGGTAGTAATACACAGTTTTCTGTTGTAGGATGGGGAAACTTCCTTGAACTACGCAGCGTTGGAGTTCTCTGGCAGGAAAATCAAAGGAGGGGAGAAGAACAGTGAAAGGACTCAGGAGAGTCTGTATTCTGCTGTGACAGAAACCTGCCACTGAAGCCCCTTAACCTGGGAGTTTGTGTCACCTCATAAGGCTAAAGGAATGATGTAGTACTCTCAGGTTCTGATGTCAGTTTGGATCAATGACTGAATGTTACCGTGCAGTGGTTGGTGGTATTAATCAGGGCTTGTTTGTTGTTGAGTGTATGTAGACTGTTTGGCATTTGTAATGTCTTTATGCCTAGTCCAAAATGAAATGGTAATGTCCTACAAAGGGTGCTATAGAGTATCCACCTATAGTCAATTCATATAATCTTCATTCTGTTCAGTTTGGCCACATTCATTTAAAGACAATGGCAGACATGACATTGGTGGACACCTGTAGAACCCCAACCCCAACTTATATGCCAACCACACTAAAGAGAAAATCTCACAAACTGAGCAATGTGTCACCCTCTGGTAACCCAACATGTTTTTGTGGGGGTTGCATTAACTAACAAACTAAACATCATATACATTCACTGAATGAATATTGTGAACATAAAACACCCATTTCTTGCTAGAAATGTTTCCAAAATGCATTCTTAATGCCTAAACAATCTTAAAATATTTTCCACTGAGAATAAAAGGAATGTCAGCCATTTTGTTTTTGCAGACAGAAACTTGACAGTCACGTGACAGCTACGTCGTTTCAGTGATAGCAGCGTCCATTGCAACCACACGATGATAGAAAACATTGCATTAAATAACAAAACTACTAAACTAAACATCTTATACATTCACTGAACTAAGAGTATGAAATGCTAATTTCTCGCTAGAAATGTTCATCAAAACGCATTTTAATGCCGAAACTATCTTAAAATATAGCATTTTGCACTGAGAATAAAAGGAATGTCAGCCATTTTGTTTTTGCCTTTTGCGTCTTCAGCATGACTCCGGGACTTCTGCCCAAGTCGCTCTCTTACGTACTGGATCTGGACTCCTCTTGTATTGGTATCGGTGACCAACCATACAAATCGATGATAAAGGCCCTCTGAACCCACTACTTGGTAGAGTAGGCATCTACTGACCCATAGCTATAGGGCTGATAATCACTGATAACGTATCGGTTTAAAAAAAATGAATGCAAGCTTTCGATGTTTGTAATATAGATACAATATGAAAACAAAGTGAATGTCATGTTTTCAGTGTTCAGGTTGGATTGAAATCAAACGTGAACTCTGCTTAGTTTTGTGTGATGTGCAGATGCCTTGCTTCGTTCAGTGTCCTGAGGTTCCAGCCAATCACTGTTGATCTAGGATATGTAAATGTTTGTGTCAAATGTTTCAAAATTATAAAAGGTTTGTCAAGAGTCCAAGCCGATTATTGGGTGACCTCCCCCAGCCCCGCCCACTTCCTGTTTTCTTGCATGTCTCTAAAGGGGGCCTTGTGGGGTGTCATTGGATTCAGCTCAGATCAGCCAATTGGTTGGTTAGACCATGTGTTCATATGCAGATAAAGAATAATCTAGACTTCAAATGTTCTAGTACTCAACTTAATAGCTCTATATTTCTTGTTCTAGAGTCATGCTTATTTACAGTATATGACCCACTGTCAGAAGTCAGATACTTAAGGTGCAAGGATTAGAAAGACATATACATGGCGAGACTTCATGGATAAACTGCTTACTTGGCGGAGGTCTGTACTCTACTGAGCACATTTTCTAGGTTCTTATGTTTAGTAATGTCACTTTGTTTGAAAGATACATGAGAAGATGTGAATTGTGTGAATCATTGTGATGTCACTTGTGTATGTGGTTGATGTGCAGTACACTGCCAAACATATTTGAAAGACTGCACAAGTCTTTGTGCCTTGTCAAAAATGACAATGACAAAATGAAGTAGGAAATGACACACCCCCTTGTACAATTTATTTAATTTATTTATTGTACAATACAATTTGTGAAGCCCTTTATCAGAGATAGTCTCACAGGCAAACCCTTCACCAAAATAAACCAAAAGAAAAGAAAACAAGAAACTTTGAGAAGAGACTAAATGAGAAGAATGGGCAGACATGCAAAGGAAATAAAAAAAACCACATAAAAACGAAAAAAAAAAAAAACATGAACAAACAGTAAACTAAAACATTTCAATATCCATAACGAGGTAATACAGGAAGGGGACATAGTGAGATATATTTGAGAGACCTCTGGGCCAGTAGGTATCTGCATTTTAAACCACAGTACTGACACCTTAGCACAGGATGAGCGCACACTGCTTATAACGAGGCCAATGATGATTGGCAGCTAAAACCACAGACATAAAGGTCACAGCACAAGATCATGTGACTAGACACTATATAGGCTGCACCTTTTCATGTCTCAGAAGTTTGTACACACACACAAACATACCATCACACAAAGACAATTGTTAAAATGAATGAGATGTGTTTTTATTTGGATCATGTAACCACATCAATTGATCAATACAGTATTCCTCTTTTCTTCTTCTGTCCCCATCTTCAAAACATACTAATAAAATAAAAGATAGTATGTATATATTTAAAAAAATAATAAATCATGCGAATAGTTTTGTGGCCATCCCACAAGTCGCGACCCCACTTTACTACAGTCGCGTGTTACTACTAATTATGTCAATATTGGCTTGAAAAGTCTGAAAGTTATACGATTTTATGGTAGTGGTAAATTAAATTGGTATCATGACATTGATTAAAATGATGAGAAAACAATCATCGGTTCTTATCCATTCTTATTCTTATCTTCTTATCCATCATACATTGAGGGAAACAAATTAAATAAATGCTAGCTTTCGTGCTTAGTCAAGCTTGAAATCAAATGTGAACTGCACCTCACAGAAAATTAAGTGGATCATTGGCTTGCTTCGTTCAGCGTCTTTAAGTTCCAGCCAATCACAGTTGATCTATGGTATATAAATGTTTTTTTTTTGTTGGTCTAAACCTTTTACTTGAGTGTGTACAGAGATAGATCAGCACCGAAACATGACGTCAGCAATATTATTTGCTATGACAATTCTGAGTGCAGCATGTAAGTAAATCTCCTCGTAGTTCTAATCCTAGCAATATATTTGTAGTTTTACCATTAGACTCAAATTCACTGTATTTCATGAAGAAATGAAAATGATAAAAATACTAAATACAAATATTTTTCCACTTTATATTTACCAGTTATTTTCTCTTTTCTTTTAGTACCGATTCAGACACAAGAGGTTCCTCGTTTGGTCTCTGTGAAAACAGCTAAACTTGGAGATACTGTTACTCTACAATGTGCAGCTATACAAGAGGCAAGAAAAACATTATACTGGTATAAACAATCTCCTGGATATATTCCCCTAACGGTCGCTGCAAGAATGTATAATTCAATTAATGTCCATCCCCCGTTTAATTCAAGATTCACAGTGAAAGGAGGGGTTTCTGACTTTAATCTGAAAATCATAAATGTAACTAGAGGTGATGAAGCAAACTATTTCTGTCAACAAGGTGTTTTTAACAATTGGAACAATGGCATATTTTTGTCTATCAAAGGTAAGATGAATCCCTTTGAATGTTTTTTTTTTCTCTTCAAAATCATAACATTGATTTGCTCAATTTGATGATTGTTTTATTTAATGACACAGATCACAATGACCATAGGTTTGTCTACCAGACTGTGGTCCAACAGCCTGTGTCGGCATCAGTTCAGCTGGGAGACCCTGTGGCTCTCCAGTGCTCTATTACCTCCCAGAGGACGGACCACAGTAACCAGTGCCAAGAGGAACCCAGTGTGTACTGGTTCAGATCTGGATCATCTACCCCTGCTGCCATTTACATGAATGGAAACACAAGTGGTGAATGTCAGGATAGTTCTGGGCCTCCGTCTCCTCCACAGAGCTGTGTCTACACTCTCCCCAAGAACAATGTAGGCACCTCTGATGCTGGGACTTACTACTGTGCCCTGGCAGCATGTGGGGAAATTGTATTTGGAAATGGAACTAAGCTGGACATAACAGGTCAATATATTTTACTTCTTACTTCCAGTTTTTTTTAATTTAATGAATGAAGAAAATAATAGACATAGCTGTTTTTCACCTGCTGGGAAATATGTTATACTGACACAACAGATTTAATATTTTCATTGGAAATGTAACATTCCATGTGACATAATGTGAGTGTTATAGGATAAAAATAAAAAAAAGGTTCTACAGATTTATGGTGACGTCTTGTTGTTTGTCTGATTCTAGAACCCAACAGTCATCTAGTCACCATGGTGCTTGGAATACTGTTGGCTTGCTGTCTGGTTGGGATTATAATCCTCTTCCTAACCAGAAATAAAAAGCACGTCTGTGAGCATTGCAAAGGTACAGTACTTTCTCCGGAATTGATAATTGTGGTACATTGGATTAGAAAGTTTATGAATAGCTGTTTTAATAGTTTGACATTTATTAATTGGAATGTTTTCATCATGAAATTCATCAGTAGTATAAAAGAATATCAGGTTTAGATGCAATTCTGAATCAACGTTAATCTTGTAAAAAGTAAACATTCTACTTCCGTTATTCACAGGAACGCTGAATGCCTCCTACAGTGTTGCACATGCCTCAGTGAATAAGGAACAACAGGTACATCTGTTTCAACATTTGCATTGTCTAGAAATGTAAAAGTAATTCGATTTGTATATTTTTGGAATATTTCACATAAAATCAAGTGGCCTGGTGTTGGTTTCGGTGACAAACATGCATGCTGTCAGTATATTATATATCAATATATATATACAAATTGTATAAAAATCCTTCTAATGAATGTGTTGACCTTTTTCAATTAGTTATTTCATTATGTTAATGTTTTACTGTTTTGTTGCTTTCGTTTACAAATGCAGGAAGTAGAACCAGGCAGTTTAGTGTCGAAGACGCATTTCATTGTGTGACTTCTGATGTGGCCGTACCTGCAGACAATAGGGTTGGCCAATAGTGTTACTACTATAATTCTACTAATACCTAATAAATGGATGGTGGCAACCCTATAACAACAGCCAGCAAGCTGTCTAACTGTTACCGTAGACGTCCTATGTATCACAGACATACACATTAGCGTTGGCCAGCCCGCTTAGTATCTACCTCGAGCAGTTCGACCAAGCAGGCTCCAGGCTTCAGACGGTCACCATGGTCCTTGTTTGCGAACTACTTCGGCTCTTATGTTGGGGTGTCTTATTACATCCAGCCATGTCTGGCCCAAAGTTGCATCGTGTGGAAAACAATGAAAATGTGCTTCACTTCTCCCTAATTTTGTGCGAAAGGAACACCAAACAGAAACCGTACTACTATGTGGACGTGGAGTTTGATGTTGAATGCGCTTCAATTGGAAAGGGGGTGTGCTCACACGGTTATCAAATATCTACGTCACACGTTTCCCTGATTGGTTGTAGGTCTATCCAACTGCGTCCAGAGGCATTTTAGTCTACGCCTGTTGATAACGGTCCTCGGAAATCGAAAGTAAAATCAGAGGTTCCAGACTAATACGCATTTCGAAATTGGTCTGCCGATGTCAGGCTAGTTTTTGTGTGGATGAAAGGCTAAAATGCTAAATCCTTTTTTTTATTTTTTTTTTAAATACACAGATATGTGACAGGGTCTAAATGAAAAGAATGGCCAGACATACAAAGGAAATAAATAAAACAAGATATAAACAAACAATAAAGCAAAAACTGGCACTATCTATAATGAGGTAATACAGGATGGGGACATAGTGAGAGATATTTAGAGACCTCTGGTTCAAATATCTAAATATTGAAGCAAGCAACCTACAAACGGTCTGGGGTGCACACAAAAGCCCGGGTAGGTGTTAAAATGTACCCCCTGAAGTGTTACAAAAATGAAAGTCCCCTTTAAGAAGAAATGGTCTCTACTACAACTGTGAATCCTCTCAGACGTTTGGTAGTAATACACAGTTCTCTGTTGTAGGACGGGGAAACATATTCCTTGAACTACGCAGCGTTGGAGTTCTCTGGCAGGAAAACCAAAGGAGGGAAGAAGAACAGTGAAAGGACTCAGGAGAGTCTGTATTCTGCTGTGAGAGAAACCTGCCACTAAGGTCCATCAACCTGGGAGTTTGTGTCACCTCCTCATGGATGCCTTTGAATATGGTACAATTGTTGGTGTAATCGGGACATTTTTATTCTCATGAATATATGTATTGATTATTTCTCATATTTAGTAATGTCGCTTTGTTTCAAACATAAAAATGTTCATTTCTGATCATTGTGACGTCATTTGTGTATCTGGTTAATGTGCAGTATATTGCCCAAAGAACAAGTGAAGGACTATATTCAATACCTGTACCCCATCAAGAATGATGGTGAAAATAAAATGCTAACCCTTAATCACTTTACAAAAGAAAAAAGACACCTTGAGAAGAGACTAGAATATTACAATGGAGAGATATTCAAAGGAAAAACATATATGTTAGATTAGATTAGATATATATGTTAGATATAACAAGATATAAACAAACAATACACAAAAAACTGTCACTACCCATAACGAGGTAAAACAGGATGAGGACATAGTCAGAGATATTCTCTGGTTCTGGTTAGAGCATCAATTTATCTTTATGTTTTGGACAATAGACAGATTAGCATGAAAAAATGAAGTACATTCAATTGATATAAGAAATCCTGCCCGAAGGAGGACAGCGGAAGCAGACTGCCTTTTCCCCTCTTGCCTGCCCTGCAGGAGTCGCTGTTGAAGCATTTAAAATCAGAAATAGATAATAGAGGAGGAGCAACCTCCTCTGCCTCTATGGACCAGCTTCCTCTGCTTGGATTACATGACCACACTTATCTAGATAACAAGAGTACAAAATCACTTCCTATACTGATATAACCGCAACTACTTAAACCACTATTGTTACTAGTGACACTAGTATTACTACTCATACTACAATCACTATTATAACTACTAATAGTGGCACTAATATTCAAGTAATATTCCTGTCACTCTTAGTAGTTAAGAATTGTGCTAATTATAGTATATATATATATATATATATATATATATATATATATATATATATATATATATATATATATATATATATACATACATACATACACACATATATTTTAAAACAATATACAATATATTGACTATATAAAATAACTTCACAATGAATAAAATATGAATCGTAAGATACGCTAGACAGGCTATGCATACACATATTAAAAAAGCTATTTTTCATACATTTAGATTCTATGGAGGCAGTAGCTCAACCAGAGAGCCATGGCTGACTCGCCCTGCGCTTCACGTCGGTCTAAAAGGCTTTCCAGTTGAATTCCTCCCCGCATTCACACTTTGTCACCTATAAAGTGGGAACGAGGGCCGAACGCCAGCTCTCTGTAACGGGAGAACACACTAGCCATCCCGACTATGCGCAAGTGTCGCGCTCTTATTGATTTGATAATCAGATTATGTGTCGAGGTATGCCGGCAAGGGCCACCGACTGCACTGCCCACTAACTATCACAACTCGGTCTGTCGTTATGTCTGACCCCAGCTAGAGAGCTGTCAAGTATGTGATTGCCTCTAAGCTGTGGAAACTCATCTTGAGTAATTAAATTAGACAGTTTATACCGGGGGATAACATTCCTGACGCTTTTCCATTAACCAGTATCCCATTGCAATGTCCTACGGAGTGGCGTGGGTCCTACAGCGTTTGGACGACAGCTTCAAGCCGCACGGTTTCTGTGGCGTAGAATAGCCACCCGTGAAGCAGCACAGTGGTTATTAACGTGTGTGTCCTATAAAATCAACCACCACAGCCCTTATGGGGTTTCAATGAAATTAGTTTTTAAAAAAATTACTTTTAAATGAAAAAAAAAAACTGCATTGAAAATAGGCTATGTAATGTTACAGTTTCAGACCTTCGTTGGCACAAACTTACACTTAAAATGTTCTACGTGTCCATCATTTCAAATCTCTTTAGTTTACCTAATGAAAATACTTATTTTCATCTGATTTCTAATAGAGGTCAAGTTAAAGTAAACAGCGGCCTCTACTGGTTTATTTTTGTCATTGCTAAATGTTTGGTCGGTGCTGGTCGCCATGTGGTCTTTTAAAAACGGGTATACGTGCATGTCCATGTGCCCATTACTAACGTCATGAGATACACCCGTGTTCGCCCCTACAATTACGTCTCTGTGATTTTCTTTGTCTTAAAATCACTTTGTAATTTACTTTACGCATTTTCTAGAAGAGGACTCTATACGGGGTTTAGAACAGGGCTATTCAACTACTTTCTTATGATCTTATTATTGAAATTGAAAATTAAGGGGGAAGATAAATTAATACATTTACTAAATGGAGTAATTATTGCAGATAAAACATAAAACAACACTAAATACCCTCAATACTGTGCATAAAGAGTGTTTATTCACAATTTGTTTATTTAAAATACAAATAGTTAAGTTAGTTCATACATTTCTACACTCTTTCTGACCTCAATCTGGCAACAACTGATAATGTTATTACCATCCAACAGTCCAAGCACATGTTTCCGAATACACTCTCCATCAAAGAATCGTCCATACATGCACGACTCTGCTACATCGCTGCAGTCTGTGGACTCGTCGACAGCCAGCGACACCACCTCTGCTTGTTTTAACTGATCGTTGTCGTGTCGGACATTGGTATTTTTTCGGGACAGACGAAATTATGTTCTTCTTCACCTTATCATCGGTCACTACGAGGACAGCGAGCACTCCACTGTTCCGTGCAACACGGAGGGAGGCTCTGGTACCCCTCTCTTGTTCCCCAACAGGACCGGGGCCATTATAGGTGCTCTGCGCTTTTGGCTCGACGAGCGTCTGAACCCATCGGATGTGTTCCATTTAAGTTCAAGTGACACGTGACGCAGCGCCTTCTCGGATTGTATTCTTGTGTTACTGCGATAGCCTCGTTGCAGATAGCAAACATATGGGCTTTGGTCCCACATTACGAAACATATATTTCACCACCAGCTTTTGCCACAGCTGAGACGCACGCACAGCCTGCAGGGTCATGGGATGGACAAGACGGATAAAACGGTTTCCTATTGGAGGAAATTGAACTGGCTGTCATTCCCAGAAACAGCTATTTTTCGGGGAAAATTTATTGCTGATTGCTTATGTTCTAATACATAATTTGTGCCAAGTTTAAAATGACTTGCTTTGATTGTATTTTACTTTTTCGTATTATGTTTTGTTGTAGTACTCAACATGAATCATATATTTGTAGGCATATCTAATTACAGGCGTTAATCAAAGAGTGCATGCAAATTTCATTTTGGTCTTCTGAGTAGTTATTAGAGAAAGAAAGACGAAACATTTGAAGGCATCATCCAAACCATGTTTTTGAGGTGGTTTTATAGGCTTTAACCATAGTGATAAATCTTTGTCCTACAGTTCAGGCAGTTAATGTGACATCGCAGGCCCCATGACTGTGGTGTCTTTGGGATGTGGTAACAGAGGTCACATTAAATAAGGTGTCAAGACAAGATCACAGGCGTTAATCAAGTGGAAGTTGAAAGCAAAGCATGCCTATGAATTCACACA
>OMNR01094534.1:2500-17089 GCA_900303205.1 Mora moro
AAGAAAACCAAACCCCTGTTGCAGACCTGGAAACACCACACCCCTCACTGAGTTAAGTGGGCAGCATACTTTAAAACAGTGGTCACCAACCTTTTTAAGCCTAAGATCACTACAGTCAAAAAGTCAAAAGTCAATCAGTCATTAAAGTTACTTTTCGTGATAATAAAAAAAAGTACAATAGGCCAACAATTTGATGAAAAGTGAACCATTATTTGGTTTGAGAGTAAATTCCGTTTGTGTGACTTTATGCCCCCTGTGGGTGAAGTGGTGCCTGGCACTTAGCTGAGGACTCAACTTGACACTGTGACATCATTTATTTGAGCTATTGACACCAAACTGGCAAACTTCTTAAGGGGGATGGCCTCTATGTGCCTACCTAGTTTCAAGGCAAGGAGTAATTTCACTATGAATACCTAATAAATTCTAAAAGTATACATACTTCAGATACTATATATATATATATATATATATACTCAAACAGAAACCAATTACTTTTCTCCTTTCTTTGTTCTCCTCTCCCGCAAGCCTCAGACTCCCTGTTCACTATCTTTAGACCCTCCTCCAAACACCAGTTAGATCAACTTGGTTGGCTAAGGAAGGTCAACCAGCCAATAGTGTTCTTTGCTCGTACACCAATGCTAGGGTGTCTTTTAAAGTGCCCTGCACTTCACTTGATGCAGGCATTGCTTATTCTCAGGCACTGAATATAGAGAGTATTGTAATACATGGGATTTACACTGGGCTACATGACATTATCACTTTCTTTCCTTGGTAAAATCAAAATGATTTGTAATTGATGTTTCACCTGTCACTTTTTTAATTCCAGGGCAAGGATGCAGAGGAATGAGAAAACGACAACACAAGCTCAAAGCGAGAAGTCATACAATATGAACATCTTGTTATGTGTACACATTCAGTCAATAAAAGCAGATATTTGATTGCATTTGTGTGTCTGGCATTTCATTATTTTATATACATGGAGCACACTAGCACTAGCGGATTACGCACTCTGCTGGCCGTCTTTGGCGTTTTTTAAAGGGTAATTACAAAATGACACCATAATCTTTTATATTAATTATATATCTGTTTAGGTTGGGCCTATTTGACATCTGGTTGTTTTTAATGTAATGTGTATATGTGTAACCCAGTGACATGTGGCAAGGCCCTGCAAAACTTTTTTCAACAATCCTTGTGTTGTTTAAGTTCAAAATGCCCAAAACAGCTTAAAACCTTACGAAAGGCGGTATGGTATGCATAGTCGACTTGATTACAGCTCAATCAGTGGATAAGCAGTACGGATTACTGTTATTGTCTACACAAAAGATCTCTATATTGTTTCCCATGTTTTCTATTCTTCAAGCACAAAGAGTCCATCTCACATATACGATAGGATTTCCATGAAAACATTCGGCAATACTACACATCGATCGGGCATTAAATGAGGCACACAAGTCTCCGTACACAACGCCAATGTGAAGAATAACTTTCTGTTCTTTGTTGTTTTTTTGTCTGAATTATTAATTATTTGTAATTTCATGTTATGAAATATAAAACACCCATTTGGTACAATTCAGAATTGTATAATATTCACATTGTTTGTTTTTATTTAATTAAATGTGAGTCCATATTTAGTTTATGTGCAGTTTGCAGGGGTTGTGAATCAGGTTATTTGTGATTTTTTAAGAAATTTAAGAAGGTAATCTACAGTATATTGGAAAGCTATAATTGATAACAGTTGTGAATGGGGATATTATATTTCTGTACCTGGATTTGAATGTTCAGTGCCTACCCAGCCACTGACCTCACCGCATGTCACTGACATAACACATAGGTTTAACCCCCATACATTTTACACTCTTTGTTTGTCAGAAGAAGTACTTTTTCTTTATTAAAAAAAGGTGGTTGACAGTGATGGGCCTTCCAGTGTGGGTGCACACACACGCTGTGATTTGGACGACTGGCTCGTCGACCGCTGCTTCTGACAGATTAGATGTACAACCTGGTTTCTATGTGTGAGTTGGCCGATGAATGCAGTTGGAGGGTGGAGGAGGATGAGTCATCGGCAGAGGTGGGTAGTAACATATTAAATTTACTCCATTACGAGTAACTTGTTGAATGAATTGTACTTGTAAGAGTTTGCAGAGAAGAGAACACAATACTTTTCACTTTTACTTGAGTATATTTGAGAAATAGAAATAATGTTACTTGTATTCCGCTATATTTGGATACATTCATCATGCTACTTTTATTTATTTATTTATTTTATGCATTCATGCACATTCCGTTAAGAGGCACGTTAAGATGCATTGTTTATAAAACAATGCATTTAATGAGTTTAAAGAGTCAATTCATAATGGCACTTTTGACACTCTTTTAAAAGGAAGTTTAAATAATCCCTTAGTTGTATAGTTGTTTGTTAGTTGTTCATTTCACACGCTAACAAAGACGAGCCTCTTATTTAAAGCTCACGGATCAACTGTGCCACTGTAAAAGTCAAGGGAGAGAATCTACAGAGATCTACAGACAACACAAGCTCTTATTGGTCATAAATATACAGGGTTCTTACATTTACTATGCCACTTACTGGCAATTGAGTTGAGCATTGGTTTTTCGCGTCTGACTGTCTTCATCAATGCAGCCACCAACAACAGGGCTCCAACTGTGCTGGATAGCTTTTTTACAGCAGTTGAGCAACAGGGCATTCCCTCAAGAGTAAGATCAGACAAGGGAGGGGAAAATATCCTGGAGACCATTCATGCAGTGATGCAAACGATATAAACTGAATAAAATGTATTAAATGTGTCACTTCTGTTTGACTTTGAAATTAACAATCACCTGATGCTGGAATATAGCAAATTTCAGACAATTTTAATTGTATTTGAAAGGGACAATGCAATTTACCATAGTTCCAATATAGGGCATGAAACTGATGTGCTGCACAGAGGTTATAGCTATTGCTAATGTTGAACTCTTGTCCCTAGTTGGGCTTTTACATGTACAGTATTATTAAAATATACAGATTTTAGTATCTTAAAACCACAATACACTACAGATATGGAAATACAATAAAATACACAGACCACAATACACCAATACACATACACCATACACCAATAGTAGTTTAGGGTACAGCTCTGGTTTGCTTTTAGCCAGCACTTAACCTTTATTGTAAAAGATTTTATATCTGTATTTTGATTTCAGTTGGTAATGTGTTCCAGAGTTGACAGCCCTTTATGGAGAAAGCTGATTGTCCAAATTTAGATCTACAATGTGGTATTTTACAGTTGCCATTCACCGTGCTCCGGGTCGTGTCTTTAGATATGGATCTGGAAAGAGGCTCTGGGGCTCGACTGTTGATACATTTGAAAACTAAAGTAAAGCTCTCAAAACGAAGTAGATTGTAACTTTTATGTGACAATGATGCCACTGGACAGGCTTTTCAGTGCCTGATTGTATAAAGATGTGAATATTTATATTTTTATGCATTTTATTTTTTGATGTAATTATGAAACTTTCAAAACGGCTGCACCATAAACATTTAGAAAGTTTAATTTCTAAAACAAGTGAACAACCCCCTGCTGTACAGCTTTGCAGTCTTAAAGGATAACTTCATTCTCGTCATTTTGGGTCTAACTGACTAATGCGGACAACCATTTTTTTAAACTGGTCTAGTATTGAGTGAAAATGCAGTGGCGAAATGCATTGTAACCCTTTGAGGCAATTCTGCCCATCAATGTACATCCTCAAAAAGTGTGCTTGTTTTTTCAGGTTTGACAACATCATGGAAAGGATCCCTACAGATAAAAGTTGTTTCTTTACCTTTTGCTTGATTCGGTTTGTTTGTTATTGTGTCTAACTAAGTCTCGCTTGAGGAGAAGTCTCGCTTGAGGAGAAGTCTCGCTCGAGGAGAAGTCTTGCTCTGAAAGAGAACGGTATAAATGTGAGTGAGAGTTGGAGACAACTTTGCAGTACTTTGAACATACCAAATAAACAAACATGACTTTATGACCAGATTATGATCTCTGAGCCTGATCTCCCAGAACCCCCGTCGGCCGCCCCCGCCAACACCCAGCCTGATCTCCCAGAACCTCGCAGACACCCAGCTTGATCTCCCAGAACCCCCTTCGGCAGCCCCCACCAACCCACAGCCAGATCTCCAGCCGACGGTCACCTGTCCAGTTGCCTGTCCTGATCTTCAGTCTCATCGCCGGCCTCACAAATGGCCCCACCTACATTGCCAGCCTCCCAAGTGATCCCTCCTATGTTGCCGGCCTTCCGAGCGATCCCGCCTATGTCGACGTCCTCCAGAGTGGCTCTGCACGTCTGGTCATCCTCCGGCCTTCCCTCCAGAACTGCTTCCCCCATCCATCTCATCCCCAGGCAGTCCTGTAGAGTTCTCCTGTTCTGCCCATGGCAAGCCCCCAGGCCAGCCGCCTGAGGGACCCTGAGGTCTCCTGAGGTATCCTGAGGTATCCTGAGGTCTCCTGAGGTATCCTGAGGTATCCTGAGGTATCCTGAGGTATCCTGAGGTCTCCTGAGGTCTCCTGAGGTATCCTGAGGTATCCTGAGGTCTCCTGAGGTATCCTGAGGTATCCTGAGGTATCCTGAGGGACCCTGAGGGACCCTGAGGTGTCCTGAGGTCTCCTGCTCCATCCCTGTCCAGAGTCCAGGCCATAAGATATGTAAGTGTGCGATACTTACTTATCGTCATATTACTAAGTAATGTCAAATTCAGCCGGCTTGAGTTTGCCATGTTGAGATTTTTTCCTTGATTTTTTTTGTCCTTGTCTCTGCATCTGCTGACCACTGACTGACCTTCACCATCTGCTGACCACTGACTGACCATCTGCTGACCCCTGACTGACCATCTGCTGACCCCTGACTGACCATCTGCTGACCACTGACTGACCTTCACCATCATCCGACGGCTCACCCTTGTGCTTTGCTTCGTTAGACATATGCAAAACTGTAGGGTGTGTCAGTTGGCAGGCTTGGCAGCTTATTTTTTCTGCTCATATGTCCCTGTTTCAAACAGCTGAAGCACAGACCCTTGTCCTTAAGAAAGTCAATCTTCTCCTTGTGAAGAGACTTCTCCTTGTGAAGAGTCCACTTGGTTCTTTACTACTGTCATAGCAGTGGTGAAACCTCTCCGAATGCCACTCTTCCTGGGCAATCCTTCAGCGTTGTCAGCTTTAGCTTGGCTCTTGATTCCATCCATTATGTTACTTACTTGTTTACAAAATCCACAAGGTTGCTAAACTTGGCTCTACACTGCTGTTTGTCTAGGATACCATAGACTATGCTTCTCCACCATTCCCTCAGCTTGTACGAGAGCTTGGCAATGAAAGCATGCATGTTGGCTGTGTTACCCAGTGAGGTAGAGGCCAAACAAGTGAATGTCTTCAATGTTGCATTCATAAATAGATGCAAAGGAAAACAAAGCTTCCTCATCACAAAATGTAGCACTTGTGGGATTTAAGGCTTGAATACCCTTCATTACATCACAGTTAGGTTTAGAGAACTGTCTGTTGATCTCAGTGAGCATATGATCAAGGACAGGGTAAAATATCCTTGTTCTGCTCAGGACACCCACCTAGTTGAGACATCACACTATGTCCATCCAGCCTTTTGTTTTGCATTTTCTTTCTTTTGGTCTATATTGCATTGTTCAGCAGTACGTACCACTTGTTTCCAGAGCTCTTCAAAATAGGTTTCATCCCTACAGTCTTTAAGAGTCTGTACAAGAGCTTCAACTTATTCCACAGCTAAACCTAAATCTAGGTTTGGAGACTGGAGAGCATCAGAAAGGCTTCTTGCCTCACCAAAAAGCCCAGTCAGAGTGACCAGAAGTCCTACGAACTGAAGGTTAATTTGAGCTAGCAGGCCCCATGCTTACTGACCCATCACCACTCTTTTCTTCATCTATGTCTTCAAGGACACCAATAACAGCAGGCAGTCTATGAAGTATAGTGTAACAAGCCTTGTGTCACTTACCTTTTGTAGTTCTCTTGGCGCACCATCATACATGTCTTTTTGCTTGTTAAGCCATTTCGTATGAACATAGGACCCAGACATAAAGTTGTAGAGTGTTTGCACAAGAGAGAAAAAGCAATCAACTTCTGGGACTATTTTGACAGTGTCAAACAGAACGAGATTAAGGCAGTGGACATAAAAGGCCTGATTTGCCACCTGTTTAACACGAGCCTGAACGCCAGAGTTCTTGCCACTCATTACGGCTGCCCAGTCATAGGCTTGACCTACCAAATTGTGCCTGTAATCCAGTCCGTATCTCTCTAGGATACTTATTATTTTGTCTGCCAACCCTGCAGCATTGAGATGCTCTGCAGCTTCGAAGTGCAAGGAGCTCTCTTTCACAGCCCCCCTGTAATAATATCGGAGAACAAGAGGAATTTGTTCTGTTTTTTTGACATCTTTGGTTTCCTCTGCCATGATTGCAAACACTTGGCTCTCCTTGCCCTCGCTGATAATGGTGGAGTGCACCTTTTCCGCTAATGTATCCAACATTTCATTTTGGATGTGGTGGCTGGTGTATTTAGCATTACAAGCTCCTGTCAATTTTTATTTACAACTGTGTTGTGGTTACCTAGGTTCTCCAATATAGCAAGGAAGTCTCCCTATGACCCCTTTGTGCCACAAGTTTTGTGTAGCAGTTAACAGCAAAACTTCAGCTACACTTTTAATGTAATTGCGGTTCTCCTGTATCTGCTTTGTGCGCTCCTGACAGTGTATGCATCAAAGATCTCTTGTTTTTGCCTTCTATCTCAAAATTGTTCCATGCTAACATGCCATTTACATGTGCTTCAGATTTGGCATGGGAAGCAAAGCCTGCAAATGCCTGCAGGCATAAGTAGAATCCTAGAGGTAGCCTACTGTCAGGGATGGAAATAAACACCAGCCAAAAAGTGTCTGGTAGATTTCAGACACAAAATAATGATTTACTAGTGAGTGGCTGGTGAATTTCAACATTGATCTGTCAGTGGCTGGTAGATGTTCACATTTTAAGTTAATTTCCCACCCTGGGTACTGCAGCTGAATGCATAGGGCAGGTGGTGTGCTGTGGGCCTACCTGTAAGTCCACTTCCTCGAGTGCTCACTGGTTGCTCTTCTTCTTTACAGTTTGACTCTTGTCTCTGTCTCACTGTCCTCCTGCATCTCCCTCTCCGCAACACTCTCCCTCCTCTCATTAACGTTACTTGACTTTTTACTACCATGTCCAAAGTAGGATGTTACCTTTCTCTTGGTTTTGCCTGACAGGTACAAAATAAAAAATATACCAACCATAACATTATGGGAAGTAGTACTGGCAAAGTTATCCATTCACATTACTTTGCATATTAGCATGTGGCTGCCAACTCTCACTCACTGAATATGAGACCTATGCATTTGAGCCCCATGTCACGATAGCATGAATGCATGGGAAACTCAATTACATTCGTGCCAAAAATGACAGACTGATCAAAACTCCAAGTCAGTATTGAAAGTTGGCAGCTTCGCTTGAAATGGTCGCCACTTTACAAACCGAATGTTTCCTTTTTTAGGAAACGGAGACAGTGATGCTGTTTATAGCTCATGCCTTAGCGCCTAAACAACGTTACCAGTAGTGGGCGAAACTTTACGAGATCACATCTCATTCAACTCATGTATCCCAGACCATAATGCACACTAAACAAGAAACATTTTTAACATAAAACGTAATAATTGCGTACCTGCTGTTATACTGCAGAGACCTCTCTCCTCAGGCTGCAGGCAGCTGGTTGTGGGTCGGAGCGCTCCGAGAACTGTTGCATGCGAGTGTAGCCTTTCTGTGGTGATGATGATGATGATGATGATGATGTTTGAATCAGGTTGATTCATGTGGTTGCGCTGTTAAAATGCGCCCGTGTGGAAACAACGGTTTCGTAAAAAAAATGGAAACAAGGGTTCTGTAAAAAAGTTCCGCCTGAAAGGCAGTGTTGCGTGGGGTGGCCAGAGGGGTGGCCAGAGTTTAGTCTGTGGTGGCCGTGGCCCCTTGGATCCGCCACTGTTCCTCACGACTACTTTCCCTGATGGTTAACCGTAAAGTTTTGTCAAAATTGAGCACATTACAATCTAAGAGGTCAAACATTGTCAGAAAAGATATTGGGTGTATTATAAGAGCAATTTGAAAAGTATTCCTGTATTTCGTATTTATTTGGTTTTCCAAATATTTCCAAATATTTGGTTTGCCACTGAGATCCTAACTGAACAAAGGAAAAAACAAACAATTTTTACCTTATTAGAATTCCTTGGTGAAATTAACTAATTTTCACTACACTGTCCGTAGGAAACCTCAGGAACAGTGTCAGAGAAGATTGTGCATTTCAGTAGACAAGTGTCGAGTGACGAGTGTCCTGAAGCGCTACATCCGTTGCCTCCGGCAGTGATTCTGATGCCTCACCGTCACTATGGTAGGTCTATTATGGCTTATTAGTATTTATCAGTTGTGTTTAGTAGTTTGGACTGCATTCAGCTGCTTGCTACCAGCTCTTGCATTTTCTTCTAAATTTAATGTAATGTGATTATGTGTTGTTTATCACTCACTGTAGGCGTGGTAGCTGCTTTCCTGCTGCTGCTGCTTGCTTTGATCTGCCTGGGAATTAGTTACTTCCGTGTAAGATTAAGCGGTGAGAACTGTGGCGAAATGGTAAATGGACTGCTTATATAGCGCTTTTATCCAAATCACTTTACAATTTGTGCCTCACATTCACCCATTCACTCACCCATTCACTCACCCATTCATACACAGATGGCGGTGTCGACCACGCAAGGCAACAGCTAGCTCGTCGGGAGCGGTCGGGGTTAGGCGTCTCGCTCAGGGACCTCACCTTGACACTTGGCTAAGAGGAGCCGGGTATCGAACCAGCAACCTTCCAGTTACCAGACAACCACTCTGCCCCCCTGAGCCACTGCCACCCAGGCTACCACATCCAGTAACCAATGAATGGAGCTCCGCCGTCCACGGAAGCTGAGCCGGTTCCACTCACAGTGTCGTCTCCTGGACCAAGCCGAGGAGGAGGCGGCTTTCGCCATTCACTTCGTCGTTCTCTCTCCTTCTGCTTTACTTTACAGCCTTCGTTCCCCCTCGCACGGCTCTGTTTAGAATGACCTAGGAAGGCTTTGATCTTGAGAAACACACAGTTTAGCTAAACACTGAAGCTGCTGTACTAAATACACTTTACTTACTGGTGCTAGAAACGTACCAGCGTTACTTTGTCGAAGGAACAAACGGTTAGTTAGATGAGATGATGGTTGAAAAAATACGCTGTACTTCATTTTTACACAATAGTGAGATGCAATCTGATATTCTAATATTATAATAATATAAATATTATAATCTGATAGAAAAATTATTATATTATATCTCAGTTATTATTTCAGAAAGGGAATTAGTGAAATTGCACTCCTTTTGTTTCACACTAATATTGTCCTTTACTTGAAAGTCTACTTGAAAGCAATAGGAAGGAAGAGTCTAAATAAGCTTGATTCACAAAATGTGACCAAAAATATATATTTTGAAAAGTGACCAAAATATATATAGCATTATTTATTGTATATACATGTTCATTTTGTATTTCTATGTGTATTACGTTCCTTGTCCAGTTCTTTCAGTTCTACGTGTACCATGTTGCCTGTCTGCCCCAGCTGCGTCTCGTCTGTAATCAATCACCTTGTGTAGCCTATGTATATGTCTTGCTCCCCTAGTTATGAGTCAGTCCAAGTGTGAAGAGCTCTCGTCTTTGTTACCTGTGTCACCTTCACATTAAACACCCAGTCTTGGGATTTAATCACCACCTGCCTCTCGCTGTCCTGCATGTGGGTCCTCACCACACCCACATCGTAACAACATCCTAGGGGACGTTTTCAAATTATTCTTTGAATGTGGACACGAAGCCCGCTGAGACTGCAATTGAGAATGACAGTTAAAAGGAGAGACAAGAGACAAGACTGTGTGACCCACCTGGGTGATCAATTTATTGTGACTCTTGATCTTGAGTAGACTTTTAAAAAAATAAAAGAGTGTTAAGAGTATAAATGTTTTCTAATGCTTGTATGTGACATGTCACACTCAATATGTAGTACAGTCTTAAATGAAATATTTGTCTTAGCAACAGTGTGGTAACTAATAAACATAAGACTCATTAAGAAAAATGTAGGAGACCATTTATCTAAAACAAATTTCAGAACAGTACATATATTTAAAATACTTTACAATCATATTTACATTGCATTTTTTATTTTCAGTTTGTGGAGACAGACATTTTTTTATGGGGATGAGATGTTTTATGAATTAAGAAAAAAAAAACATTTTGAAATATACTTTGGTCCAATAGAAGTACAAAAAATGAGTTAAATATTCACATGAATCCTTGATCTATTGATTCAATGTCCTTTTTTTGGCTTCATCTCTGAATTGAGTCCACCATGTCTGAGCCCAACAGTGGGGCACCCCATGGAACTATACTGGGCCCCATTTCAATCAGAGAACTGAATTGAACAAGTCTTTAAAACAGGCTGTTCCCATAAAGCTGTAATGCACGTTTCTATTCAAACCTAAGGGCAAGGTAAATCCAACCCCACTCAACTGGCCAATCAAAGGAAACAAACCATATAAATACGGTTATGACGAGATTCTCAGGGTCACAGACCAATGTGGGCCTGGATGTGCTTCACCGGGGGGCAGGGGGACTACATCTTAGTGCTGTGGGGTCCTCTCTTCACCAGACCCTGCTCTTTGCGCATCACTGGTGCATGGATGCTGCAGTCACGAGCCTCACAAAACCCGGGCACTCCTGCCAGTCCTAGGGCGCCAGGTGGGCCCACCGGGCCGGGGAATCCCCTCGAGCCACGAGGACCGCCCATGCCGATCTTAGGTTCTCCAGGGTGACCCGGCAAACCTGGAACAGCAGAAAACAAATCATAAGGTCGGGGAAAAAGTGGATGACTGAAATTCCAATTCCCATTGGAAAAAGACAAATCTCCTGCCATGGAAGCCTTATCTTTATTTCAAGTGTCCGTCTGTCTTTGTTGGCAGGCATGTTATACACCTTTTGGCAACGCTGTATATACGCAACGTACATACAGTTCTTCACATAGACGCGTAAGGAGAGCTGCCCTCTGCAACCTCAGCCATGGGTTTTCTTTTGGCATTCATATGCCATTAACCATGGTATTGATAGTCGGTGGTGTATGGCAGACTTACCAGTTTGATATCTATTAGAAAACATATGAGTGTAACCAAGACATCCACTCCGCGATGCATTCATCTTGTGAATACTGAAAACTGAACACACTACAATATGGCTGTGCTCAACACAATACTACAGCGTACAGCTGTGGGTTCTATCCAAGCAGCCATGACAACCGGGTCCTACCTGTAAGGCCCTGGGGTCCATCATGTCCCGGAAGGCCTTTACCAGCATCACCCACAGATCCTTTGGGCCCCTTGGAACCTAATGAGAAAAAAAACCCACAATCAAGTTTTAGAGAATGAAAATATACTTCTCATCCAAGATCACTCAATCCTAGTGTATTTAATCTGTGCTTTGATTTACATTCCCATTGAGACATTTTTATCCAAAGATATACATATTTTTTGCTACTATTCGCCACTGTAGTGTCCATTGACGTAGTCCATCCACGGCGCTAACAGTTAGGGCGTTGGCTAGGGTTAGCATCCCGTGCTGCTGAGGCTGTAACCAGGAGGAGAGCAAGGAGATGGGGGCGCCATCATGGGGGGGACGTACCTCTCTCCCCCTGCAATCCTTTCTGACCTTCCACTCCCCGGTCTCCCTGGTTACCCCGGGCCCCCTTGGCTCCAGCCTTCCCCGCCTTGCCCTGGCAGATGGTGGAATCAGAAGGTCAGTTAAAACAGAACAGAAGACAAGGAAATAGGTTCCTCAGTTTGTGTTTAGATATATGTCCGTGACATACATCTGTAAATATTCAGTTAGCTTAGTCACGAATGAACCAAGAGGCAGCTTCTGCTTCTGGTGACTCGGCTTGTACAAAGTGGTACAAAACTTTATTTTCATCAGTCAATCAAACTTTATATAGCGCTTTCCGTGCAAAACAGCAGTTTTCTTTTTCTTTTTCTTTTGTGTTTCGCAAGTGAAACAACACACGAACTGGGGAATAAGTTTGTAAAAAATATATAAAATCAGAATCTGAGATACATTTGAGACGTAGATTTAAACAAAAAAGAGCAGCACACAGTAATTGATTAGAATAAAGTTAACAAAAAACTATGTTCTTTTTAAGATTCTCTAAGAGTGATTTCTGCAGTAGTCCAACCAAGGATGTTGAAAGCAATTTTTTGGTATTCCATTCAACATCCTTGGTCTAACCGCTCAGTCCTAAAATCACAGCTGCTTGACTCACAGGTTTTCCTGGTGATCCAGGCGGGCCCCCGGTACCTGGGGGTCCGATAAGGGTTCTGTTGTTGATGGGGCACCCCTGGGTGCACTTGATCCTGATGGAGGAGGCGTACTGGGAGATCTGGGCCGTCACCACACCTCTACAGAGCTGCAGCACCTGCTCATCAGTCAGACCAGGGCCCTGCCATGGAGGAGGAATCTCTCGTCAGACGCCATGTAGCCGTACCAGGATGTGCTGCTTTGGATTACACACTTTGGTCCAACTTTGGTACTGATCTGGGCCTGATTGAGGTCAAACGGCCAGGCCTCTCGCTCACAACACACCTTTAATATGCATTTCCCCTCACCACAGATGACTCCACAGATGCAAATGCAAAGTCAACCTCACGAGGATGATCAACAATAACTTGGTGAAAAACACGAAGGAAAAGGACGTGTGCCGAACACGCATTAAGTGTTTCTTGGAATCCTATTCCATTTTAAATTGGGCCTCTATTTCGATCTATACATCCCCCTTTCTCTCTCTACCTCTGGCTTACGTGCAAAGCCATAGTGGGGGGGTCATAAAGCAGCCCTGTGATCGGCCTAAAGCCCCTCACACACACACATCCCTGCTCCTTATCACTTTCTCTCTATCTCCCTCTACTTGATTGTTTAATTGATTGAACAATCTTTGTTTATTTTGCACATTGATAATGCCTTTTTCCTCTGCCACAAATGTTGATAGCGTGATCGAGTGTTTATATTTAAGTGTCCATGCAGTGTTGCAATGCCCGAAAAGTTACTTTTAATGTGCTTATCCATGAAGCCATCCATCCTGTGACGGTGTGTGGAAGCCTCTCTCTCTCACTCTCTCTCTCTCTCTCTCTCTCTCTCTCTCTCTCTCTCTCTCTCCCTCTCCCTCTACTCTTCTCTACTCTCCTCTACTTATGTTTTAATCACAGTTTACATTCAAAGTTCAATGAATGCATGCTTTATAAGTGTATTCTGAAATCACAGATTGTGGTAATGTAATCAGTTGATTGAATGCATGTGTATTGTTTGAGTGGAAGTGATTTTTATTGTGTTCCTCCATGTGGTCACACATTGTTCCAATTCCAATTTTGTTGATTCATATATTTTGTATTTGCCCTAATTTACTTTGATTTAACGTTGTTACTTTATTCAAGATTGGTGTTTGTTACATGTGTAAACTGCCTCAATTAAATTATTTAGTTTGCAGATAATGTAATGTCATCGGTGCATATGCGTTATTATAATTATTATTATAATAAGTTTTTATATTGAAGTTCAGTTAAATGAATAAGGTGACAATACATTTTTAATCAAATGATCTCCCTTCCTGATATCTGATATAGTTTAACATTTGAGATGTAAATTCTTTATTATCTGGGGAAATAAGAAGGAGAAGGAGAATACGCGTGGTGTAACGGTGTGTCCAGCTAGTAATAAACTAGAGAACGATGACACAAAATACTCTTTAAAATCAGACATCTCCATCGTCTCATTCTGTAAAACCCTCTTCGAACTCTCTTTGAGAAAATGCCCTCTTTGAGAATACTCTCTTTCAAGATTGTCTTTTTCAAGACGACTAAGGTTCAGAATAGAAAATAGAAGGGCACAAATCGACATTTAGTTAAAACCAAGTTAAGTGAGGTCATTGGTCTACACTTTAAGTAACTTTTAGAAGAGCTCGCAAAAAGTGAATCGGCTAAAACTAAAACATCCGCCACATCCTGGCGACAACGCCAGTCCAAAAGTCTCCAGAGCGCCCGACCGAACCATCGCTGAAAGCGTCACCACAAGTAAACCGATACTCCTTGACTCTCATGCGAGTCGATACAACTTATAGGTTAGGGAAATTGTCAAGTTAGCGTTTAGTTATTAAAGTCAGGGTTTAGCTGTTAAGGTTGGGGTTTAGTAAGGTTCATTAAGTTAGAGTTTAGTAAGGTCGACCAGGTTAGGGTTTAGAAGGCTTATGTTCAATTCTCCTGTCCAGATTTCCCATATTAAGTTTGTGTGTTTTGTTTAGGTTTTTGTTGTCTTGTTTGTTTTTGTTTAGTCCCCATCATTTATTCATGTAACCGCTCCCCTTTATTTGTGTTAATACATTTCATTGTAATCAAAGGAGAAAGAAGAAGAACTTCAAATTCAGCTAGATTAAATTGGCTAGGTG